>CM047806.1:142543190-142776151 GCA_026214975.1 Gentiana macrophylla
CTCGGTTATCCCGATCATGTTCAAGTGGAGATTGGCCGGGGCATATTAGCCCGCTTTGCGGCTCAAGACGACTCTCCGCTTCAAGATGAGATTGCTCAAATCGAGATTTGAGCGCCGATTTAGGATTGCGCCTTCTCCGGTAAGACCGCTTTTTTTTTTTTTTTTTTTTTTGCTAATTATCCCTGCTTTCCACACCGGTGCTCGCTTAAACAGGTACTTGAGGTCGCTTGAGGCGCGATGCAGAGGTGAGAAAGTGACGGCGCACCGGGAGCGACTGATAAAGCGAGGTTACCGCCGAAAAGAAAGCTAAGCATCGGTGGCGAGGTGGAGAAGATGAAAGCAATCATGGAGGAGCACTCTAAATTGGATCTTTGAGATCAATGAGAAGGTTGCATCTTTGACAAAGGATTATGCGGGGCGCAGGAGGAGATCGTCGCGTTGAGGTTAAGCTTGCTTTGCGAGACGGCCGCCAAAGAGGTCTTGAAAGCTATTGAGGAAGTCTGCGAAGAAAACGGCCGAGGGGTGTCGAGGAGGCCAAGTCTGGGGCCGTCACGCCTACAAGAATTCGGATGACTTCTTCGACCTTATAGAGAATAGCTTTGACCAGGGCTTTAGTCACCTAGCTCATTTGATCTGGCCGATCGAGGCAGGGGCACATCACTCTGGAAGATATCTTTGCGGTGGGTGAACACGCATCAAGGTCATCCCGATTTAGTGGTCTTTCACCCGAAATCCCTTACGCAAGCGAGCTCGTTACCTCGATTCGGTGATCGAATAGCCTTAAACGCGGCGAGCCTGTTTGGGATCCCGCTCTCATTAATCCTCAGAACTTTGAGATGTTGAAGAAGCCTCCGCCTCCGAGCAAGGCGACTAGTTTACCGACACCCGCGCTTACTCGCGTGCGCTTAGATTTCTTGGACTTTTCTCGCGAGCTCTTTGAAAATTTGATTTGTAACTTTGACTATTTACTTTGGTGATTTGACCAATCTTGATTTGTAATATCTTGACAATTCATTTTACGCATTTTTCAATTTATAAAACTTGGCTTTTCCTGTCATTGATTCGATCTGGCGGCCTTTCGCGAGGTCAGGATGGAGTTATTTTATTCTCTGTCTTCCCTCTTGATTCGTGCGAGGTTGCTTAATAATTTGGCGTCACAAGCAGCGGTCATGAAACGTCGTCGCCTCGTTTCTAACCATAGTCGCTACGCGACGCTAATTTTCCAAAGTTTCAGGCCTTATTGAGAGCGGTGCTTTTGCCGTAAGATAGAGCCTGTTAGAGCGACCTTTGACTGTGTCATTAACGCAGAGTTATGACCCTAATGACTAGGTGTCGATTGCAATCGTAGCCATAAATTTCGGTCTCTTCATGGTCCAGCGTTCTGTTGCCTCGGTTTTCGGGCGGTTGCATATCCGGCCCTAGGATCCGATTAATCCCAACCGTTGATTATGTCCTTTTCGGTATAAAAGGGGTTACTTTGGGACTCACTCTACCTCTTGCCTCATACCGAATTTGCTTTCTTTCTTCCTCAATCGTTCATTATCCTCTTTACCGCTTATCCCCGACTTATGTCTCATCCAGGGGAAAGCAAACAGTGTTCGGATATGGAAAGCTCGTCCCTATCCGGGATGTTTCTCCTTTTTCACCACCGCCTCCCCGTAGCCAAGGATTATTTCTGGGATTATTTTAAGTGGCGTGATATTATGAGGGAGAGGGGCTTAAATGAACAACGAATAGAAGACGGCTCCATGCTGCGCGTTCGGCTTTCTGGCTGGTGGGAATTTATTGCTGAGCCTCTGGGAGCGGTTAATGTTACCATGATACGGGAATTTTATTCCGTATTGTCTGAGGTAGCCTCTGGCGGGACTGTGAGCAGCATTTCTCTCCGGGGTGTCCCCGTTATCTTTACTCCGGAGAGAATTAACCAAGTTTTTAACATACCCGCCATAAATCCCTCCTCCCATTATGAGATCGCCTGGGACCTTGCGGATGAGGAAAATAGGCAGATTCGTCTAGGTATTGCAATGTGCGAGCTGTTCCCGAGAATCGTGGGTTTGGTCTTTAGAGTGATCAAGCGTCCGACCTCTCTCGCAGGCGACCGTGAGTGGAAGAAGTTTATAAATTCCGCGCTCTTATCTCTGCGCCGATCTTGATGTTGTTAAGTGAGCGGCGCTCTTCTTCGCACGCCATTCGCGACCATCGAGTGGATATAGACTGGGGAGTGTTGATCCATCGCGAGGCACTAAGATATGCGTGCTCGGCGGTTCAAGGTCGCCGTGGTACTGGTCGCCGCATGCCTTTCGCATCGCTGATAACCAAATTATGCAGATGGCGCCAGGTCCCTTCCATACTATCGACCGATATGTTTGAAAAAACTTATCCGGTGGAGCCCTTTGCAAGCGTGGTGTCGCTTTTGGACCTCCCTACATGTGATCGGAGGAAGATAACCATCCTGCGCAGCTTGATGGAAGTCATCGTCTGTGCTTGATCGATATGTTTGAAAAAAAAAAAAAACTTTTCATCGTCATTTTTTGTATTTATATATATATATTTTTTTTTTTTTTTTTTTTTTTTTGATTTTTTGATGAAAAGACAAGAATGTAAATACTGATTTGGAAGAACGAAATTTTATTTGAATTGGTTGGTTACATATAGTATTTTTTCAGATTATCTCGCATGCCATGGCCTATTATACTCGCGCCCTCCTTGTCACTTAGCATGTCGTCCCTTTTTGATAACTCGCGAAATCCGTAGGGGCCCTCCCGCTTTTCCGATAGCTTTCCTTTTTTCGCCGTGGGCCCGCGGCTTGTCTTTTTTAAACGTAATCCCGACGGCGAAGTGATGATTGCGAATCGTTTGTCGTGATGACGCTTTGCCGCTGCTTATAATTGACTGAGACGATCAGTATGCCTGGATGCGCCCGTTCTCTACTAGATCAAGCTCGAGTTTACACGCGCTATTGTGTTATTGACCTCATTTGTAAAACGACCACAGGGCTTGGTAAGGCCATTTCCACAGCGCGCCATAGCCTCGAGATCCATATGTTAAAGCAAAAGGAGTTTCCTCATTGTGATTTTTCGCGACGTCCCCGAGTGCCCATAGAGCGGCTGGAAGGTGATCCGGCCAATGGGCGGCTTTCACCAGGCTCTTTTTAACACGCTTAGACCTGTTTGTTGGCATTTTCGCTTGCCGTTCCATGCGGGTAGCTACACGGATGATTGCCAATGTTTAACATTGTTCTCTTCACAAAATCTGTCGAATTCGTCTCTCGAATTGAGGTCCGTGATCGGAAACCATCACTCTTGGAACACCAAATCTTGTCCATATTTGATCGAGCAAAAGTATGTTATGTCCCTGGTATTGGTTTTTACCAAGGCCTTAGCCTCGACCCATTTAGTAAAATAATCCACCGCGACGACCACGTATTCGCAGACCCGAGCGACCTTTTTCAAGGGTCCGATGAGGTCGATCGCCCACATGTCGAAAAGGCCAGGCGACTACCACTATGCTTTGTTCGATCGAGGGTAGCCTGGGATACTTGCGAACCTCGGCAAGCATCACATGCTCGCATAAGATTTGGCGTCTTACGCTAATTTCGCCAATAATACCCGGCTAAGTACCTTACGTGCTAGTGTTCGATTGGAGAGATGGCGCGCACATTCCCTCATGTAGCTCTGTTAGGATTCCCGTTACCTCCTCAGTCGTGACGCATCGCAGAAGGGTTTCGAGAATGAATGACGGTAAAGCACGTCGTCCATAATCAGATATCTTGTGGCCCTTCTTACTAAGGCCTTAGCTTCGCAAGAGGTCATTTGGGAAGCTCTCTCTAACTCAATATAAGACTTCATGATGTCGACCAACAAGTGTTCTTGGGTTGGAAATCCATGATCTCGCCTCACGGGAGATGGCGGGTTCCGATAGGTGTTCGACCATGATGCTAGGATCGCATGACTTGTTCACGTTAATTTGGATAAGTAGTCTGCCCTATGATTGTCCTCTCGAGGGATGTTTTTGAATTGACAATATGCGAAGCTGCTTTCGAGTCTTTTGACGAGGTTAATATACCTTTGTAAAATTTCGCAATGAATTCCATATGACCCATTGATTTGATTCACCACCAACTGTGAGTCGCAAAATACTTGTATATTTTCGACTTTCATGGCTTTGGCGAGTTTCAACCCAGCAATGACGGCCTCGTATTCTGCCTGGTTGTTAGAGGCGGTGAAATCAAATCTCAGAGCCTGCTCAATTTCTTCTGATGTGCCTGGTTCTAACAGGATTATTCCCGCGCCACACCCTTTGTGATTAGCGGAGCCATCAACGTAGAGCTGCCAACAGTGACTTGGCCTGATAGGCTCGTCCTCTGTGGTGACCCTATCTTGGTCGCGTTCGGAGCAGAGCTGCTCTTTCACCTCTTCGTTGAAGCTTGTTTCTGCTATGAAATCTGGGAGAGCTTGGGCCTTTACAGCCTTCCGGGGCTCATATCGGATATCGAACTCAGTAAGCTCGATGGCCCATCGGAGCAATCGACCGGACAGGTCTGGTTTGTGAAGAACCTGTCTTAGCGATGCATTTGATAACACTACGATGGTGTGCGATGAAAAGTAAGCCCTTAATTTGCGGGCAGCTATAACAACACAATAAGCCAACTTTTCTATATTAAAATAACGACTTTCAACGGGGCTTAGAGCTTTGGAAACATAAAAAACTGGCTTCTGCGAGCCTTCCTCCTCTTTTACAAGTGCTGCGGCTACGGCCCCGCCTCGAGGTCAAGCCAAATATAAAAACAGAGTATCCCCGAGCCTCGGGCTGGTTAGCAACGGCGGTCTTGACAAGTATTCTTTGAGGTCTTTAAATGCCTGGGAGCATTCCGCTGTCCAAGAGAAGGTACCAGCCCCTTTCAGAATTTTGAAGAAAGGCAGACTTCTTTCTGCAGATTTCGAGACAAACCTACCCAAAGCTGTGATCCTGCCGTTGAGCCGCTGTACTTTCTTTAATCTTGGTAGGCTCGCTCATGTTGACCAGGGCCTCGATTTTTTCGGATTTGCCTCGATCCTCTTTGACTTACCATAAAGCCCGAAATTTCCCTGCTCGACCCCAAAAGTGCATTTAAGTAGGGTTTAGTTTCATCGAGTGATTCTTCACGCTTGCGAAGGTTTCGCGAAGGTCCTCCAGTGATCTTGGCGACTTGATTTCCACGACCATGTCATCAATGTAGGCCTCCATGTTCTTGCTATCTGCGTGCTAAAAACTCGCTTTACCATTCTCGATATAGGTTGAGCTGCGTTCTTTAGGCCAAACGGCATCATCTCATAGTAATATAGCCCGCCGGCGGCCCTGAAGGCCGTCAGCTCCTTATCTTCATCGGCCATTTTGACCTGGTGGTAGCCGGAGTAGGCGTCCAGAAAGCTTAAGGTTTCAAAACCCGCGATCCCATCCACCATTTTATCGATTCGAGGAGCGCGTAGGGGTCCTCGGGGCAAGCTTTGTTTAGATCGGTGAAGTCGACGCACATCCGCCACTTGCCGTTGTGTTTTTCACCATTACTACATTTGCCAGCCAGGTGGGATATTGAAGATCTTTGATTATGCCTGCTGCTAAAGTTTCTCGACCTCAATTTTTATTGCGACCTCCTTTTCAGTAGAAATTGACGCGCCTTTGTTGTATTGGCTGAAGTTGGGATCGACACTTAGGTTATGCAAGGCGACCTCCGATTCCACACCTCTCATATCGCTTACCTCCCAGGCGAATCGCGCCAAGTTTGCTTTCGAAGCTCGATCGCCTCCTCCCTTTCATCCTCGGTAGTCCTCGATCCTATTTTTATCTTTTGATCGGGATATTTGTCGTTTATTATAACCTCGATCAACTCGTCTTCGGCAGTGAAGTCGGGCTCGTCCCGAACTTGCAATGTTTCTACCTCTACGGCCTTCTCCGAGATTTCTTTCATCATAGCAATCTGATCCGTAGCCGTGTTAAGACCATCCACCTGGGTCGCGCTAGAGTCGACCCTGCTTTTGGTCATATAGTCGAGAAAGCTCCAGTCGGTGATGGCGGCCCCCAACTTCTCCCTACGTGAAATTTGACCCGTTGGTGGGGAACGGACGCCACCATTTGGAACTTCTTCATAGCTGGGATTCCCAAAATCATGTTGTAGTAAGAGGGCAGGTCGATTACCAAGAAAGTTATTATCTCCGTTCTACAGGGCTCATAGTCGCCCAAAATGATATTGAGGTCGATCGTGCCTTTGACCCGTACTGTGTCGTTGGTAAAACCTTCGAGGACCCCAAGGTAGGGTTTTAACTTGGCCTCCCCGAATCCGATCTGCTTTAAACGATTGAAATAGATGACGTCGCGGCCGGCCCCTGTGTCGACCATTACTCGGTTGACGCCGTGCTTGTCGTTCACCCCCACCTTTAGAATGAGGGGTATCTCCATAGGGCCACTGACTGTTGTCAGCTCGCTTTTTGTGAATATGATTCCCTTCTCATTCTCTCCCAACACAATCTGCTTTTCGAAGCCGCGGGTATTGATTTGATTTATCTGAGATTTCAGTTGATGGTTGCTGGGAATATTCCCGTGGATGACCTGAACCTCTCTCTGATAGACGCGAGGTTGGCGTCCCTGACTGGGAGTGTTGTTCCCCTCGCGTTTATATTTATTGGCTGGTCCCTCACGGATCAGCCTTTCTATCTCGCGCTCGTGGTGAAGCATTCATCGGTGATGTGGCCATGGTCCTTGTGATAGTCGCAGATTTGGATTTATCGCGCTATCGATCGCGCCTCATAGGCTTTGGTTTGTCGAAATGTTCACGAATTTCAAACAAGATTTGGGATGCTTTGGTGTTGAGCGGGGTAAAATTATCCTCGCTAAATTTGTACGGCTTTTTACCTCACGATCGCGATTAGTATCTCGTCCCTTTTCTTTTACGGTCATCTACGCGATCCTCCTTCGCGAACGTGGCTCTGTCTTAGGCTTTGCTTTCCCCGAGATGGCGCCTCGCCGACCCCATCATTCGGCCCTTTCTAACATCTCCCTGAGACCCGCTTTGGGGGGCCGCAGATTGAATTCAGTTTTCATCGGGCCTTTGGCGATTCCGGTGAGGAAACATGTTATGACCGCATCGTCTGGAATGTTCCTTGTTTGATCATATATTCTGACGAACCGTTCGTAATACTCTTTTCCGGATTCATGCCCTCCCATACGAACCTCATATAGGTCCTCAATGGTTTTCTTTGGCCCGCTTGCCGATTCAAACTCTCGACAAACTTTTCCGACAAATCCTCCCAACTTTCAATCGAGCGCGAGAAGCCCGCGCGTATCCAGGACGCAGCCCTATCCTGGCATGTGGCCAACCAATGCGATGCACCAGCGGATTTATTTTGTGTAGCAAGGGTGATGCGACCCTGGAACGCGGTGAGCCAGTCGTTTGGGCATGAATTTCCATTGTAATAGTTGTAACTGGGATAACTAACCTTTTCTCTGCTGGGAGGCAATGTTTCGGTAATCCCTTTAGCGAGTACGTCGATCCCGAAATTAGGGGCGACTTTCTCGACGGGCCTCGACTTTTTTAATTCTGCAAGCTCTTTTCTCATTACCTCCATCTGTTCCGCCAAAATAGGGTCGATTCTGGGTCGCGACTGTGCTTGCGTATCAGCTCGCTCCGTTCTACGCTCTGATTCCCTATGATCTCGTGATCCCTCTTGGCGGGCCCTCTTTTCCCTGATAATTATGCGGGCATCTTGTGCGTGTCTATCCTGCTGGATGGGCATCTCTTCTCTAGGAAGGCTGAGACGACTTGGGGCTAAGGCCTTGTCCTTCTCACCCAACCTATTAAACGCGGACCCTTTGTCGATCCTCTTTCCTTTTTGATGGTCGCGATCTTGGGGGGCCGAGGTTCGTGGAATTTCTTTCCTCGGTCCATAGCGACCTGAAGAGTGCACGCTCTCCTCTACGTCGATCTGCTTGAATTTGGCTCTGCGACCCTGATCCGCGATCGCAAGAGGATTTCGTTTCGGGAGGATTCTCGGGTCGAATCGTCATAGGGGCTCGCCTTTAGCCACCAGCGGGAATTGGTGAGATACATAGTTTCAGCATGCACTGCATATTCCTCATTTCGCAACCTCTGGGTCCTCCCGAAGCCTGGTTGTATTTCCGGGATCGACTTTGGCTTTGCTGTGACTTCTCTCTCATGAGTTCCATCCAGGGCAACAACGAATTCTTTCGACTTGGTTTTTTGATTAATGACATTTCGAGCGTCCGCTGGGTGCTAAGACCCTCTCTGGGATCCTTCTCCTTCCTGCAGGAGATTGTCTAGCGCTTCTCCTGCGCTTTCTCCACGAGCTTGATGTAGCATAGTGCCTTTTGTGGGGTTTGGGGTGTTAGATGTCCTTTACTTCCGGCCATCTCATGGGGTGGCTTTTTGAGCGATTTCTTTGGTAAAGGAAGAAATAAAGGCGCTTTGAGGACTTTCTTTGTAAGATTATCTCCTCCTTGATAAGAGCTCTAGGTGATTTTTTACACAATTCCTTTCCCGGTAACGGAGCCAACTGAAGATGTCTAAATCGTCACGGGTGTCCTTGCGGTGTATGGATGGTGGATATCTGGTCAGATTTAAGGTGTGGTGTTACTCCGGCGGGTGGTGGTATGGAGAGAGAGTTAGAATGGAGAGAGCTTTGGCTTGCAAGTATAGTGTGTATTTCATATATCTCATCCTCTTTAGTTTACAACAATGACCACCCTTTATAGAGGTGGATAACTTAGGAATAAGTAATCTATTAGATATTTTACTAATAGCTAGGTCTTACTTAGACACTAAGCAAGACGAAATATCTAAGCTACAAGTGGGGAAAAGATCTGATCAATCGGCGGCCATCTCTCGAGGTCGCAGAGAGCAAGCCTTTTCGCCCTCGCTTCGCCCAGCGGCGACCCTTCTGACTTGCCTGGATGAGATTCATAGGATCTGTTGCACTTGCCTGGGACCGCAGATGCCTTGGTCGCGGCGAGGTGAGACACAATGGCCGCCCCTTTTGTGATCTCTCTTGTCATACCGGAGGGTGGCCGCAGTGGGTTGTCCCTTACTGTTGAGGTGGTGGAATTATTTATACCCATCAATTAATATTTGATGACGGTCAAATTATACCCATAAAAGTCATCAACATTATCCTTAAATCGAGCCTAATAATATATATTTTATGTTAAATCACATGTGTATAATGATTATTTAATGTTATGTGATTGATAGAATATAATTTGGTATTTATCCGTTTTTATCATTTAAATACGATTTACTGTGCAATAAATATTTATTTTGTAGATTGAGATAAATTGGAGGATAATTACAAATGGATGAATTAAATCTCAAGATAAATCGAAGAAAATTCGGAGTGCATTGAAGATAAATACCGGATCAGCGCGAAAAGAGGAGTAAGGAATAACAAGAGCCAGCGAGCCAATCAAAAACTGATGGACTCGCTGGCAGCGAAGTCTTAGCTCGATGGGGGCGAGTTCGGGGAAATCGTCAGGATCGACTTGGAGTTATCTCGACGCGTTTTAGACTCCTCCAGGTAGGAAACCTAATTTAGATCGGTTAAGGCTTATCCTAACTCGATTTTTACTCCTATATATACTTGTTCTAGTTCATTAGCAAAAACACACCTCAGACACTTCTCTCAGTTTATAATAAAATCCTCAGTTTTCCTCAGAGTGGTTTTTACAAGTTCTGCAATTATGTAAGTTCTTGTATTTATTTTCTCTTAGTTTTTATAATTTATTCCCCAATTATTATTTATCGTTTGAGATTGTTATTTCTTAGTTAAATGAGGTAGATTTGGGATTACGATGTGAGGCAGTACGGATTCCTCGTCTATAAGGATCCGCACGCCCACGCCTATGTCTCGTGATCTATGTATGACTTTATTTTGATTAATAATCGTATTTCTAGTAGATCTATATAATTACTTTATGAATTTCTATTTTATCCGTTATGTATAGAGAAACGCTAAGATTTAGTTTTTTGCCGAGTCAGTCTAGCCACGTCTTTATGGTGAGACTGTCCATTTAGAATTTCTTATCTTAGTAGGTATGGCTACGGATACGTTGCTCGTCTGTTTTAATTAGCGTATGATTAGAAAATACCAATATAGTACTCCTAGGTCGGCTCATGAATTGATCTTCCGGGACTTTCAGCGAGATCTAGATCTGTTCTGTATTTGGGAATTGTCGACACCTAGTTATACGTAAATCGTAGATTAACAGGAGACCTAAAAAGTAAATGTTAATGGGACGGAGACTGATGCGATCACTTAGGAAGTACGCCTAACCACAGGAATGTTGCCTAGGTGAACAATACGGTTAATATCGGCATCCCTAGTTTTGTAAGCGTGCAAGTTATATGAGATGGAGGCCTAAAAAGCAAAGTCACGTAATGTAGCATAGTGATATAGATGGCCTACCCGGAGCTAGATCTAGTTTAGGGGATGACTCCCGTAGCCAATATAAAAGAAATACGAATCGGATTAATAGTTGTCGAGTCTAGCTTAATTATATAGAATCTCTGGATCCAAACGATAACATAATAATTGGGGAGGTTAATTACGTTGTTTGTGTCGTGTCTTTTTATTTTTCCTGTCTCTTGTTGGTCGTAGACCGCTTTATGTCCTTGATATGAATGATTAATTGTTTGTATATAAATGACTCATGATTGGTTCCTCGTGGGATCGACCTTGATTCGCTTATAACTATACTACGATGGACCTAGTCCTCTTGCTAGTATTGGTTTATGGTGGTCAAGTATTTTATTATCACTTGATCTACGTCATCAAGTTTTTGGCGCCGTTGCCGGGGAACCAACGGTCAATTTTATATATAAATAACTTTTTATTCATGTTAAGTTTTCTGCTATAGGGTCTATTTTTACGTTTTTGAGTCCTTCTGGTTGTCTGCTCTGTGTAAAAATTCTAGGATCTCGAATAATTTGGTTTCGCTCCCAATGAGAGATCGCCTCTCACGCCAAATGAGCCTGGTTCTATTTTCTGGAACTTCGCGTGTCTGTTTATCTCCGTATGTTTAATCCATAGGTCTGATAGCAGCATAGGAAACCTTGTTAAAGTCAGTCTACGGTCTGTTTGTTTTTTGTTTTTCTTTTGTTTGTAGAAACTAGGGAAACAATAATCCGAGTCAGTAAATTTTCGTGGGCGCTGAGAAAATAACCCAGCTACATGTGGAATTACTACTCTACTATGGAAAAGTTATGGAGGCATTACTCTAAGCACCAACATGGCTCCGAAAAAAAAAATATTAAAAGGCTTGAATTCTCCGTGGTATAATGTAGAAGGCAAGGTACATCCTTTTTTGCTTATGTTTTACTATCTTTTGGGTTTTGAAAATAAGTTAGCCTATACATGAAACCGAGTAAGAATTTTAGCCCGGAGTTGGTTTGTAAGATCAATTTTATTAGTGTGGAAGGTTCTGCCCCAAATCTGTCTCATCTAGAGGGTATAGGGAAACATGTAGTCGTTGAAAGGAAGCAATGAATAAAGAGTTCCTCGTAGTTCCGTTAAAATCCCATTGTCCTATGCATGAGATTGCTTCTACTGGCCAGGGGAGCAACAATTTGTATAGTTTTAAGAATTCTCAATCAAAAGAAGACGTTGAGTTTTGAGAGAGCATAATGAAGCAGCATTATAGAGGATATGATTAAAATGGGTCCCTAGGACTAAATCTGCCTAGAATTCACTAGTTCCTAAAACGAGAGCCGAGGTAAGAGCTTTGAATAAATGGTATGGATAGATGTCGTTTCCTAGGTCTCACAACCAAGGGAAGGGTATTAATCCGCAAAAGCGATGAGCCCACCTCATATAGTGCTCAAGGGGTCAATATCTGGCGATCCAAGAAGGATGACTGAGAAGGATAATTTTTGGAAAGTCGAGCTGAGGACTTTAAACTCAGAACTACTTCTTTAAAACCCTAAGGATTTCTTTTTAGGATTTTAGGTTTTGTTTTCTTTGAGTCAAATAAGAGTAACGTGACATATGTTGAGGTTTTTTATTTTGCCATGTTCCGATGGCCATTGGGCTAAGGATGTGCAAAACTTTTTTACTCAATATAGGCCACGTGAAGTAGAGTTCCGTAGGAGAGTCGAGAAATTGCTAAATAAAAGGAAATTCAGCAATCAACCTTAAGATGGAAGCATTAGGAGAGCTTGAGATTTATTGAAAATGTAACAGAGAATGATTGGTGCAAACAAGAACGCTTTTTGGTCAACTCACAAAACTTTTTAGAATGGAGATCCGAGTGAAAATCCAAAGTTGTGTGCAATTCGTTCTGCAACTACCCTTATCCTTTCCTTTATACCTTTTCACCCTTCAACCTTTTCTATTCACTCACCAATCTGCCTCACAATTCACATTTCTTACCATTCTTTCATCCTCCCCTCTCTTTCTTTCCATCTATTTCACTCTCCCACCCTAACCCAATCCCTTAACCAATTTCAACCCACCCATCATCACAATGTCTTACCCACCCTTTATCTTTTCTTACCATCCTTGTATATATCTTTTTCTAACCCATCATACTCTTCACCTCCATGTTGTTTACAAAATACCCTTTTGTTGCGGAGTTAGAAATATTGCTAAGTTTTATTGATTATCTTTTATCATTTTGGTTTTCATGATCCTAGTTGGGGTAAGTGTAGCTCTGAACCTAGCTAGATTTTAAAAGTTTTTGGTTCAATCAAAATACAACTTATCTTTCTACCGGAAGTTTTAAATTTCACACTTTTACGCCTATTCCGGCATTTCTAGATGATGAGTTTTGTTCAATACTATCCCACCGATCAGACCTTGTTGATGACGTTGAGAGATTCTACGTACTGAATTGGGTGATTAGTAATTTCGAGGAGTGGCTACATCTCTCTAAGTTGTTGATATCCAATCCAAGCGAGAAGTTTCCGCGCTAAGTATTTGATTTTATCTTTAGCCAATAGGTCACACCCAATCTGTTACTCCTTACCAAGTTTCTCTTTAACACTGGTTTGAATACCTTGTCGATCCAGTCCACCTCGTGTTTTTCCACATGGGGTAATGCTTTTTGATATTTGTCTTCTCCACCCGGTTTCAAGAATATTTTTTGTGGTGGAGGTTATAGATGAAGACTACCATCTTTAGTTGCTTGCCTATTTTTCTTTCTATTTAGTATCTTTTCCTTTGTATCGAGTCTGTTGTCAGTTTTCTAAATCATAATGTTGTACTAAAAACAAGTCGGGTTTAATAATTTCAATGTTTCAAAAATGTAATCGTTTTATGGACTTAAAATTGTTTAAGGTTTAATATATTCCTTTTACTTCCCCTTTTATTCGATTATTATTTTTTCTGAGCTAACGCTGTAACGAGTTTCGAGCTTTGTTGAAGACTTATTTTGCAGCGATAGAACTTCGTGTTCGATCTCCGGTTTGCTTATATTCCTAGAAGTTCCTCGACGTGCTTGGACTACTCCGATATTCTGCTTCTTACTTGAGAGCCGTTTCCCGAGCTAAGTCTTTTTCTTACGTTCTCATTTTTTCTTTGTCATTGGGGACAATGACATGTTTAAGTGGGGGGTAGGAGACTTAGCTATGATGTGCTATAATTAAAAATTAAAAAACGATATGGTAGAAAATTTAAGAAAAATGAAAAAAATTGAATAAATGCCATATTATTTATCTCGTACCCTTAGAATTGTGAGTTCCTAGATAAGAATTGATAGGAAAGGAACCAAGTTGCATGAGTACGTGATCATTTTATACTTATGTGAATGTAAATTTAAGGATATTCATGCCGATTGTTGCAACTAGTTATTTATTATTCGATTACTCAATCTTTGAATCAATTTTTACCGTACGAATTATAATAACTGAAGAAATTATGTGTAAATTGCGTAGATGATTGGTTATGTGAACTTAGTGTCGATATTTATCTGCTGATGTATTCCTATCTTCTGGCCATCAAAGCGGAGTAATAAGCTTGAGATTTATCTGTGTTTTAACAAAGCGTTGAACACTGGGCTTGTAGTAACATTACCAAAGTAGCTTCACGCTTGTGGTAATATTCAATGCTATTGACCAATCCGTGAAAGGGGATTCTTGCAATGCATAATTTACTTTTAAAGAAAGTTTCTTTCTTGAGATGTGTTAATGCTTGAAAATATGAAAATGTGAGAAAAAATTCAACTTTTAAGAGGCTTCGAGTATTTTTCTCGGTCTCCAAGTCCAAAAACCTCTTAGATAACGCTCTTGCTTATTGCACCATGCCTTTACCCATGCGAGGCTTAAGAAGTGGGAATGCTGATGTTGGTAGGTTAAGACTGCGAAGTTAGCATAAACTTCAATCTTGCCACGAATATATAAAACTGAATGCACATGCATACATCACTTCGATTCATAGCGAGTAGTGAATAATGGATACCTAATGAGTATGACTGGTATGAGTTGACTCGAGTTTCTTGCGTAAGTATGATCTGACCATGGAAAATGTTGTCTTCGGGAATGACTTATTGATGCTTTGTTCGGGACGATCAAAGTCTAAGTGGGGGGTAGTTGATGACGGTCAAATTATACCCATAAAAGTCATCAACATTATCCTTAAATCGAGCCTAATAATATATATTTTATGTTAAATCACATGTGTATAATGATTATTTAATGTTATGTGATTGATAGAATATAATTTGGTATTTATCCGTTTTTATCATTTAAATACGATTTACTGTGCAATAAATATTTATTTTGTAGATTGACATAAATTGGAGGATAATTACAAATGGATGAATTAAATCTCAAGATAAATTGAAGAAAATTCGGAGTGCATTGAAGATAAATACCAGGTCAGCGCGAAAAGAGGAGTAAGGAATAACAAGAGCCAGCGAGCCAATCAGAAACTGATGGACTCGCTGGCAGCGAAGTCTTTGCTCGCTGGGGGCGAGTTCGGGGAAATCGTCAGGATCGGCTTGGAGTTATCTCGACGCGTTTTAGACTCCTTTAGGATTTAGGAAACCTAATTTAGATTAGTTAAGGCTTATCCTAACTCGATTTTTACTCCTATATATACTTGTTCTAGTTCATTAGCAAAAACACACCTCAGACACTTCTCTCGCTTTATAATAAAATCCTCAGTTTTCCTCAGAGTGGTTTTTACAAGTTACAAATTATGTAAGTTCTTGTATTTATTTTCTCTTACTTTTATAATTAATTCCCCAATTATTATTTATCGTTTGAGATTGTTATTTCTTAGTTAAATGATGTAGATTTGGGATTACGACGTGAGGCGAGACGGATTCCTCGCCTATATAAGGATCCGCACGCCCACGCCATGTCTCGTGATCTATGTATGACTTTATTTTGATTAATAATCGTATTTCTAGTAGATCTATATAATTACTTTATGAATTTATATTTTATCCGTTACGTGAGAAAACGCTAAGATTTAGTTTTTTGCCGAGTCGGTCTAGCCACGCTTTTATGGTGAGACTGTCCATTTAGAATTTCTTATCTTAGTAGGTATGGCTACGGCTACATTGCTCGTCTGTTTTAATTAGCGTATGATTAGAAAATACCAATATAGTACTCCTAGGTCGGCTCATGAATTGATCTTCCGGGACTTTCAGCGAGATCTAGATCTGTTCTGTATTTGGGAATTGTCGACACCTAGTTATACGTAAATCGTAGATTAACAGGAGGCCTAAAAAGTAAATGTTAATGGGACGGAGACTGATGCGATCACTTAGGAAGTACGCCTAACCACAGGAATGTTGCCTTGGTGAGGAATACGGTTAATATCGGCATCCCTAGTTTTGTAAGCGTGCAAGTTATATGAGATGGAGGCCTAAAAAGCAAAGTCACGTAATGTAGCATAGTGATATAGATAGCCTACCCGGAGCTAGATCTAGTTTAGGGGATGACTCCCGTAAAGAAATACGAATCGGATTAATAGTTGTCGAGTCTAGCTTAATTATATAGAATCTCTAGATCCAAACGATAACATAATAATTGGGGAGGTTAATTACGTTGTTTGTGTCGTGTCTTTTATTTTTCCTGTCTCTTGTTGGTCGTAGACCGCTTTATGTCCTTGATATGAATGATTAATTGTTTGTATATAAATGACCTGCAATTGGTTCCCTGTGGGATCGACCTTGATTCGCTATAACTATACTACGATGGACCTAGTCCTCTTGCTAGTATTGGTTTATGGTGGTCAAGTATTTTATTATCACTTGATCTACGTCATCAATATTACATAATATTTAATATGATGAATATTTCTTTTTACCTTTGTATTTCGTGTAACACTTTACTTGTACACATTATTTGTAACATGCCATATTAATTGTGTGATATAAACAATTAATATGTCATAAAGTAACTCTAATGTGTCTTATTATGTCCTAGCCTTTATGTTCAGCCGCATATGGACCGTCCTATCACATACTAGCCGCCCATAGCACTCATGTCACTACTAGGACCTTTCTCTCCATACTTGTATCTATATATACTCTTCTTTTATGATGAATAAAAATAAGTTGAGTTTACTCTAGTATTATTACTTTCTCAAACTCTCTTCAGAAATTAAATTGTCTATTTTTCAAAATTCATAGACAATTATTTGCAGTCTAATTACCTATATCTATTAAATAAGATGCCATACATTATGAAAACTAAAGTTAGCAGCTTACACATAATAAATAGTGAACCCACTACAACATTAACCGAAACCCTATATGAATTATGGACTGGAAAACCCCAGTATTTTATATCTTCATATTCAGGGTTGTCAACTTAAAGCAAGGCCTTATAGGCCTAGTGAAAGAAAATTGGACAAAATAAAAACTAACTGCTATTTAATGAGGTATTCTAAAATATCCAGGGGCTTAAATTCTATTATCGTACTTCCAAATTATTTTCTTTATACGATAACTACATGGGTCAAGGTTTTGTAGGATATTGATCTTGGGGGGGGGGGGGGAATATGATTTAAATATTCTCTTTGAAGAAGAGTATCACATGACTTTTCCTACAGTGGTGGTGGGTAACAATTTGGTTTCCCAATGGGATGTTATACCATTGCCAGATACAAATCAAGAAAATATTCCCGAACCTCTTATTAGGCAACCTCAACATCCTCAAGAATATATATAGGAGCAACGTGAGCACATGAGGTACTATGTGAGGAACCAGTGGTGCCACAACTTAGACACTCCACTATATATAGGAGATCAACAATTCATGATGATTACATCGTGTATCTCATTGATCATAAGGATCCTAGTATTATGGAGGATAATCTGGTTACCGTCCTCTAAGCCATGTAAAGCTCTGACTCTCTTAAGTTGATTGAGGCTATGCAATATGGTTGATGTCCATGAAGGACAATTACATTTGAGATCTTGTACCATTGCCAGACGGAACGAACCCTCTTGGTTGCATATGGATATAAAAGACCAAGAGGATTTCAAATGGGAATATGGAAACATATAAGGCTTGTCATGTCACTAAGGGCTTTGCTCATAAATGCATTGATTATATAAAGACTTTCTATTTGGTTTCTTGGAAAGACTCTTTCAGGATAATCATGGCTCTAGTTGTTCAAATGATCTTGAGTTACATTAGATGGATGCAAAGTTAGAGTTTCTCAATAGGGACATTAATGAGAAATTCATATGGTGTAGCCAAAAAACTTTGCATTAGGCAACGCAAATAATATGGTTTGCAAACTTAAGAAATCCATCTAGACTCACACATTCTTCTCGTCAATGGTATTTCAAGTTTCAACATCATATTGTCTCATTTGGTTTTTCAGGCAAATTCGGTTGATGAATGTATGTACCATAATTTCAGTGGGAGTAGGTTCATGTTTTGGTTTAATATGCCGATCACATACTTATTGCTAGTAACGATATAGATTTTAGGTGTGAAACTAAATCCTTTCTCTTGTCCGGATTTGAGATGAAAGGTTTGACGACACATCTTTTGTATTAGGGTTCCAAATACATCGGGTTCAGGATTATTCTCATGGTATTCATGGATTATCGCAAAAGTTCTATATCGATGAAGTTTGTAAAAGAGTCGGCATGGCGGATCGCAAACCACTCGATACTCCTATGTTTAAGGGAGACAATTTTGTCTGAGTCAGTGCCCTTATACTAATTTAAAGGAGGAGGAAATACAGTAGAATCCGCATGCTTCCTTTGTTTGGAGTCCAGTGTATGCTTAGGTTTTTACACATCCGGATAAAGCGTACATTATTGTCACGTTGGGCAGATACTTAAGGGATCTTGGAAATGATCATTTGGTCGCAGCCAATAAGGTTATAAGGTAATAAGGTACTCACAGAAAACAAAATTAAGGATGCTCACATACAATGAGTCTAATCATGTAGAGATCATTCGGTATTCTGACTCAAGTTTTTTGGTGGGTGTAAGGATACATTTAAATCCACATTAGCTTTAATAAGTTCAATTTTGCCGTATATGTATAAGGTGTTAAGGTGTTAAAAAAATTGTAAATAAAAAAATTATTGGTATATTTATAAGGTGTTAATCTATTACAATTTTACAAATAAAGCTGCCATGTTTCGAACTAGCAACCTTTGACAAAATATTTATAAGTACACTCACACCTTTTCCACCGAACAATCACTCAGTGTGTTTATAAGGAGAGTAAACAAGTATAACTACTACGGTTACTGAAACAATTACTCCATCCGTTTCTATTTACCCATCGCAGTTATAAAAAACATAAATATTAAGGAGAGTAGTTAATACTTTGACTTAACATCAAAATGACAATAACATCTTGAATATAATTAATGGAATGGTATTTTCAATCTCTCACCCCTTAATAAATAAGGATAGATGTAGAAAAATACAATAAATAATACTTTGAAAATGTAACTATGACAGATAAAAATGAAGTTTTGATTTTGATAACTACAACAGTTAAATAGAAACGGATGAAATATATAGATAAAAAAAATTGTTTTCCGACCACCCCTCCTATCAGGTAGGTCCGCACTTGTACCAAACTAAACTAATTTCGTGCAAAAGGAAATGTGGTTGTGGTAGTGATTATTAAAATCATATTAACTCCGTCTTAAAATCCGTTTAGTTTTTTTTATTTTGTCTTATAATATAAATCCATTTAAAAAACCAATGAAGCATTTATTTTATTTTTCTCCTTTTACCATCATTTATTATATATTCATCAACTTTTTACTACTTTACATTAATAATAGTCAGATGTCATTTTATACTTATTAATCAAAATTAATTATAAACAACCAGTTTTCTTAATATGTGTTAAAAATCTAAATTAACATATATTTTAGGACGGAGGTAATAATAAAGTTAACTTTCGTCCTCTTTCTTAATTCATCTTCTCCCCTTACTGGCACGGGATCCTCTGTCAAAACAGCCTGCCCAATTTCCCGGTCAAAGCTAATCTGACATCGTTTTTGAAAAAAAAAAATTTAATTATTATATTCAGTTTTTCTGTTAGTGCTTTTGACTTTTCCTCATTTTCATTTACAACATACTTTCTTCTTGCTATGTCTTCTTTCCCAAATAGAATACCTTTTCTGCCATGAAACCAACTTTGCCGCAACTGCTATACATTATGCGGGTTTGTTGACGGAACTACTTTCTCATTGTGTAATGTTTTATTATTGAAAACGTGTAACTCACCGGAATCTAAGTTTTTGTGGGGGTAAGTTTTGAAAAAAAAAAATTAATTTACCAGTATACCATCAATACATTAGCTTTTTTAAAATGTTCAGAATAATACATAATCCAAAAATATTAATAGCTTCGTTAAGACCTACCGGATTCTGTTGTCAATAATGGATTCCTGTGGTCAGAAATGGACTCTATTTCAAGAAACGACATTAATCAGCAGAAGAAAATCGTTTCAGATTGCAGTTTTCAGTAAGGGTTTGGAAAGAGGGAGGATAGCGAGGAAGAATGGACATTGGAAGGTAAGGAAAATGATGAAAAGTAGCGGCCCGCCTAGGGTACGCAATTTTTCTTTTTTTTACTTTAGTAACAAAAACGACTTCGGACTAGCTTTGACAGGGAAATTGGACAGGCTGTTTTGTCTCCCTTGACAGAGGATCCCGTGCCAACTTTATGTTTGGTCCGGCCGAATGATTAATCACGGTGGGGATCAAAATATATTAAGAGAAGTGATAAAGATAATGATGCAATGATATCGCGCCATAATCATCATTGTGACTGATTGTTGTGACCTACTTCAATCAAAGTAGGTCCCCACAACAATCGCTGCAAAGAGATCATCATGTAACGATATATGCATTGCATCATCGCCGCCATCTCTATCATTTCTCAAATATTAATTGCTCCTCTCTCGGGAATTTAGCTTTAATTTGTCCCGTACTTTTTTGTCTTTTTTAACCGTAATTTTTTATAATTTGTTTTTTTTCCAGTTATTTTATATTTTCAATACAATATTTATTATTTTTCTGCACATTTACTTTTCATTTCATTAACTCAAATTTTGGTATAAATTTTCATACACAAGCAATGAACGGTAATTGCTTTATTTACATTTTTTTTCCAGACACATTAATCACTCTTTTTTAATCCGTGTGATTCTTCTGTCTTCAACAGTTAAAAAAAACAGAGGGAGTAATATATTAAGGCTTAGTGGTGCATTAATTTGTACGTGTTGATTTACTCACTCCGTGCCGAAATAACTGATATAGTTGCTAAATAGATTTGTTTCAAAATAACTGATGCAATTACATTTCAATGCAATATTTATTGTGTTTTTTCTACATCTACCATTATTTATTAAGGTGTGAGAGAATACATACAACATTACTTATATACTAAAGGTTTTTGTTTTCTCAATTAGTCATTTTTACATTTAAAATTAAAACATTAATTCCTCTCTTTAATTTGCTACAACTGTCTCAATTATGGTGGAACCAAGGGAGTAATTCACAAATGGAACCCAAATAACTACATACATCAATTGACGAAATTCCCAAAATTAAACACATTAATATGGATTTTACAATGATTTGGGTAGCATTAATGCTACTCCACCCACAAAGATGCAGCGATTTTACATGGTCGGTCGTAATACGTACATAGTATTTCCTTTTCTTTTTTTTTTCTTTTCTTTTTGGAAGATAAGAAAAGATGCCTGTTCCTTCAAAATAAAAAAAAAATGCCTACAGGACGTACGTCCTGCATAATTATTTATATAAGGAGGTTCCAAAAAAAATAAAAATAAATGAAAGCATGACCCATTTTACATAGCCGCACTTTTCTGTTGATATTTCCTTAGGAAAATCCTCTGAGCAGTAGATGATTGGGCATTAATGAAAGTTGGAGTCCAAAAAATGGAGGAAACCTATGTTGTAGCTTAGTTTCAGGTGATGTATATATAATGTAAGGACCATGGAAGAATAATCGATCATGCAATTGTTGGAAGAAGAAGTGCGTCGCGGGGCCGGGGGTGTAGCTAGCATTTAGGAAGATCAGAGGGAGGGGGTAGAACAGACTGGTTAGGGCCCTTTCCATTCTCCACCAAAAATGCCATTTTAAGTCCCCATGTTGTGTGCACCTCTAGGTGGCAATGCATAAACCATACTCCTGCAATTAATATAAATTAACACAGTACGTTACGTAAGTACACATTATATATATATATAGAATAGATACATGCATCCACACAAATATGAATAAATAATTGATTGAATTCATATACTCGTTAATTAAAACCCTTGTAGTTGTAGGTAGGTAGGTAGCCGTAGGTACGTACCAGGGTTGTCAGCACGGAATCGAATGGCAACCCATCCACCAGAGGGTACTCCAATTGTATTCCTTTCCACAGGGTCAACTAGATTGAATTTCTTAGTATCAACATTTGGATTGTAATTACCTAGCCCCTTACCTACTCCAAAAAAGTTAAAGCCATGCAGATGTACCGGGTGGTTCTCCGGTGCTATTATCCCTGTATCTTGCAGCACCACTTGTACCGTTGAATTGTAACTCAGTTTATACACTTTTGTTCCCAAGGTTGTCTGTAGATTTTTCGGCCCATTCCCGGTGTAATTATAAGCAAATGGAGGATTCCCGGGAAAATCTGTGGTGAAAACACCTTTCATGTTGAATATATGTGCTTGTAGCAGTGCCGTCGTCGGCATAACAAATGTAACGTTATTCACGCTGGCCACTACGCGGGTTCCGTTACCTGCTTTGCAAGTCGGGCACGGGTTGACACCGAGTCCGACTGTAAAAAGGAGGGAGTGGTCGACTGTCAATGGGACTTTAGCAGGGTATTTTGGTGAATTCAAGCTTTTGAGGGAATTTACGAAATTGTTAGCGACCGGAGTTGCGTTTTTTGGGGGAGTATTGGTCTGCTGTATAGTTGTGGTGGAAAGTGAGGAGGTTCCCGATGCTGCGGTGGTGGTGTAGTGTAAGACAGCGGTGGCGGTGAAGTTGTCCACGGCGATGGGAGAGTCCATGAAAGGAGAGGCGGCAACCATGTATTTAGCGCCGGGGGATTGGTGGTCGGTGGTGACTAAGACGTTGGTGGTTTGGCCGGGAGCAAGTAAAACGGTGTCTGTTTTGAAGGGTTTGACGTAGGTGGCATCCACCTCAACAACAGTCAAGGTGTGTCCGGCGATCTTAAAGAAGAGCTCCTCATTCAGTGCAGCGTTGATGATGCGAAGCATGTACGTTTTTCCTTGATCCACACTCAGCGTGAATCCACCTGCAGCATGCATGCATAATTCCACACTACTTATTTTTACTCTCCCACCACGCACGCAAGTATTTCCCACGTACTAGCTAGCTATATATGGGAACAACACATGACATATGACACATGCATGCATGCATATATATATATATATATATATATATATATATATATATATATATATATATATATATATATATATATATGCTTATATATACTAGCTAGCTACCCGAAAAATTGAAAAGATAAATACCTTGTGAAGGACAATTAGATGGGACAACTCCGGGGTGGCCATTGATGGTGTGAGCGTCAGAGACATTGGGTGCTAAACCTGATTTTATTGCTTCATTTATCACATTTTCTGTGTCTGATTTCCACCATTCACCTGCATCCATCCCATTTTCGAAACTTATATAGTACAATAAATATATCACTTCTATATATACTAGCTGTTTATATAATTAGTTTTTTTATTTTTTTTATTTTAAACCATTAATCTTATTTTGAGTTTGATAAAACATGAATAATTAATAAAAGAAAAGATAATTAATATATACATACGAGAGTTAAAAGTTAGAAAGGATTTTCCTTCAAATAAAAATTAGAAAGGATAAATAAGTAGTACCTAAAACGACAACGGCCTCATGGTGGGGCTTTGGAAAAGGATATGGGACAGGATCAGTAAGCTTAGGTAAGATAACAAGAGCACCATGGACAGTAGCCCTAAGCCATAAGATATGGGCATGCCAAAGTAAGGTACCCCTTTGCCCTGTAATTGTGAAGTTATAAACGTAGCTTTGCCCTGGTTGTATCGGACATTGTGTTATGTATGCTGGTCCATCCGCCCATCCTGTTCTAAGTTGCCTAATCCCATGCCTGTGTCCAATCGATCACATGCACTTCAATTGTACGTACGTATAATAATGTTCCAAATAAAACACAAAATTAAAACAATATATATATATATATAAACCGTTTAAATCTAATAGCTAGCTAGCCATAGGGAATTGGGAAAGTCTTAATTATTAATTACCAGTGGATGGAGACGTTGTACTTGACATGGTTAATGACCCTAACAAGAACAATATCGTCTTCTCTTGCATATAAAGTTGGTCCCGGAAACCTTCCGTTCACTGTCACAATAGTCTTGCTTGAGCACAATCTGGACGTGTTCCTTGTTATCACCTACATTAATATATTACATATATACACAATTAATACACACGTATTGATATTCATGCTTGCACGCGCGCTATAAAATATATATGATGCACATCATATCTATATAAAAACTTACATTGAAGGTATAATGGCGAACCCTGCATTCAACAAAAGTAGGGAGAGACAAGAACCCTGCAGTTGCCAAAATGAAAAGAAAAGGAAGTGACAAATATCTCATCCCCCACTTATTTGTCATCATTTCTTAATTTGTAGATTAAGCTATATATATATAAATGCAAGGAGTGGGCGTTTATTTTCCTTGTAGTTCTGATGTCTTTTTTTTTATAGCTATGGGGATATATAGCTTGAACTTGCATTCAAATATGACATGCTACCTCAAGTTTATATAGCTAGCTAGCTAGGGCCTAGGGGTGAGCTGAAATGTCCTTTTTCTTCAGTTAGGTGAGTGTTTGATGGCCGGATCCTTAGAAATTAATCAAAGATCCCCGGCCCCACCCCTCCTCCCCAAAACCTCCTGATCGAGCATATATATTGTGTATGTATTAATTAAGTTGTTAAAGATGATTCATTTGCTTCTAACGAATCATTACCTACGGATTTGTTGGGCATTACGTACAACTGTTGTCATTAGTGGATCGAACTGCATTCCAATATATATATATATATATATATATATATATATATATGTGGGGCTTTCATTAATTTGTGAAACAAAATTACTATTTGACTTTATCACTATATATATATATAGCCTTCCTTCAACAACCCATTCCCCACCCACCCCCGCCCCGGGCCATGGATCGATCCCTCAAGAAGCTTAATTTGTTATGTTATGTAAGATATATAGTAGTATATGTTTGGTTGGCCATGTCCACGTAGGGTACATTACAACGTTAGTGCTAATTTTGTTGGGTTGCCGGAGTTACACCAGTCCTATTGATCTCTTAACATTTGTGAATATCTATATTAATATTTGAGAGCGAAAAACTGTCAATTGACTCGCTTTTGGTGAATTAACCCGACCCAAACCCGAAAGGAAAAAAGGTAATTTACAGAAGAAAAGAGAAAAAATAAAACCTATACGACACCTCAGCTCCACGATTGAACTTCTCCGCATCTCCCTTAAAGAAAATTTCCCCACGTTCTTTCTCCCTCCTTAAACTTCCTCAACTTCCCACTAATTTCACATATCATCCCACTCTACCTTCCTGCATTTTTTGTTTGTTTGTTTTATCTGTAAATCTGCTACTTTAAATTTGTTTGGTTTTGAAAGCAAATAATATACTAATTGCTTGCCAGAGAAAAAAAGTGCAATTCAACCGTAATGAACCTTAACTTTCCCGGAGGAACGTTCCAGAACTACATGTTATTTTCTTTTCTTTTTTTACCGGGACATGGTGAAAGCTACTACTTTTGTGTGTGTGTATGTGTTTGTGTGAGTGTGTGTGTGTTCTTACCTACTTGATCTCTACCTATTGCTGATGGAGGAGAGAAGGGGAATCAAGACGAAATGAACTTTTCACTTTCCGAGACTGGCAGTCCGGGAATTGCTTGGTAAATGGTATTTTATTTTTAATTAAGCGACATGATAATAAAAGCTACTACTTTTGTGCTTTTGTGGATTATTTTTTCCCTTCATCTCTAATCATTTTATCCTCTTTTTGTTGTCACTAATTATTTCATTACATTTTCTATATATTATCATGGGTTTTTAATCAGTTTGGGGATTTTCAAGATTTTTGTTTGATCTCTATGCGTTATGTTTTTTTTCTTTGAAGATTAGATACTTTGTTGTGGCCGTAAAGCAGGGAAAAGAAGATCAATTGTACGGAGGAGCGGTAAAGGCTCCGAGGGTTCTTGCAGACATCGTGGAGTCAATTGTCGCAGCAGCTTTGTATGTGGATTGTGGCATGAACGTGGAAAAACTTTGGAAGGTAAGAGGGTGCTTATGTCTAATTTAATGGTCGACTTAATGCATAATCTAGGCATTCATTGGTCATAGTTCTTTTGTTTGTTTAACTAATTTTTTGTTGATGCATGCGAAGATGGCAATGAGGGGACAAAATAAGGTTGAAGGTCGATACACACATCTTGGACAAAGATGGCAATCTAATAACATCAAGGAATGTCCCAAAAAGAAGCTTCATGAGCTTTGTGACAAAAAAAATGGCCTAGACCAATTCACAGGTGCATTTTTATTTTTCTTTCACTTTATGTTAGTTGCATTCAAGTTTTAAACAATTTGTTGGTGATATTGTTTGAGTAGTGATGGTTGGTTGCAGAATCGATAAGCAAATAGGCCCCCCTCACTATAGGCGATTTGTGTGTTGGGTGAAAATCGAGACTGTTGAGGGCAAGCGTGTTATGCATACACAAGACAAGTCACGGTGAAAGATGCGGAGAGTTCCGTGGTTTCTGCAATGCTGCAAGCTTTACAATTTTGAATTATATATGACATACGGTATGTTCAAAAGGAGTGTTTTATCAAGGTTTCATGCATCTGTACTTCATATACATATTCAACCTATATATCCAATGTCTATGTTATTTGAATTAATGATTTCAAACAAATTTTATGTCTGAATTGAAATCAATTTGTATTCAAGACTGTATTCGTGTGCACTTTTTCGTGTTGTTTTACATGTGAAACATAGCATTTTATTGTTCATTGCAGATTTCTAGGGTGATTTTTGACATGCGCACAAGAACTTGAAGAGCATGCATATGATTAAAATATACAACATTCAAAGGGTATTTTGATTCTCATATTTTGTTTTTGCTCATTCGTTTTGTTTGTTTTCATCATTTGAGTAACAGAATGTTGTTGGTCTTATTCTCATATTTCATTGCCTATAATTTCTAATACACAATTATTGATGTCTCAGGTGTAGCATCAATTGGAACATCAATTTATCTTCTGAGTATAAAACATCTTTTTATATATATAATGTTACTATGTTAAACATGCAACATATCATTTAAAAAGCAAAGCTTACTGTTTGGTACATGATGGGTACATGCAAGACAAAGTTTGTGACCTATAATTAATCTCAAAGACAACGAACTGCAATTGCTGATTGGTCACACCAAATCCAACGTTACGGCTTCACAATAAGGTAGTTTTGAAGTTAAGGATGATTGTATGGTATTAAATTTAGAGAAGGGCTTCGGGTATGCGCCACCTACGTATTTTATATTGTTCTTAGATATTGTTTTATGATGTTTTATGCCTTTCATTCCCTGATGCATGGAAGGTTTTCTTTTTTCTTGCATAAAATCAACTTAAACTATTACTCTATTTTTGAAAACATTGTTGTCCTGTTGTGTAACCTTTTGTGAAAACTTCAGTTTTTTAGGTTTCATAGCATTGGTGCGTTTCCGTGTATCAGCAATCAGGGATTTTTTTAGCCCGTGTGTTTCATAGCATAGGAATTTATAGCTTGAAAACATTGTTGCCCCGTTGTGTAACCTTTCGGTGATCTCCCTTGGTTGAGGACGGTGGGAGTATTTTTAGCTTACATACCATTGGTGTGTTTTTATATTATTTTTTAGTGTTTGGACAATATAATACAATGATTTTGTTATTAGGTTTTAATAGTCATTTTCAAATTTGAATTCTCCCGTGCATTGCAAAGCCTTAGGCATATATCAGGGTCGATGTTATGTAGATTTATCGATCAACACAAACACCATACGTAGAGAAGAGAGCATAATCTCCACATCAAAAAGGAAGACTCGACTTGCTTCCTATCTTATTAATACAATATATTATTCATTACTCAACATAAAAACACTCGATGTGCACATTTTTTCACCGTCAGTTCCAAATTTTAACAAAACGTATTTTTGAAAATATGTAGTTGACGATGACAAATTACGTCACCTTGAATAATCCGGACCCTAATTGAATCTAGTGATGAACACACACAAAACCCTAATGCCTACAAGAACGTGATGGTGGATTTTAGTATTTGCGGCTGAGTCTAAGACTGTATCTTAGATTGATTGAATACGCAAGAAGGAGGGCCTTCTATTGATTGAATACGCAAGAACACGATGCCTCCCGAAAAGTCAGATCCAAAGTCTGCGGATCAAGGCTCACAAATTTAATGAGCCGCTTCGATCCCGATCACGCAAGGAGAAAAAGATCCGATCTTGATCTCGCTCAAAGATGATCCTCGCCAGAAGCATGAGGAAAAGATCCGATCTTGATCCTCCAGAAAACCCCCCAAAGAAGAAAAGCAAGGTCTTGCTCTGCAATATCGAGCGCCAGGGATCAATTAGCGAGGCGGACCTGGAGGTAATGTCCAGATTATTGCAAAGGCGATCCAAAGACAAAGACAAGCAAATTGCCGCCGTAAAGACGCCACGGCGTAAGGCGGTCGGAAAGATGCAGCGGATAAACCTAAACAGACTCCTGGAGACGAAGTCAGTGCATCCTCTAGCTCCGTGGAAAGGAAGAAGCGCGAGATCCATCAAAAACACCAGAAAATGGATGATGATAGCGTCAGGGAGGAATTGAATGTTATTCTGGGAAAGAACCAGGTTTCGTTATGGTTAGAGTCTCCATTCACGAAGGAGATCGAGAGTTTTCCTAAACCCAAGAGGTTTAAGATACCGAAGATAGTGCCCTACGATGGTACCACCGACCCAGAGGACCATCTCCATAGGTACCTATCTTAGATAAGGCTAGATGGAGCACCCGACGCAATGCGATGTCGGGCATTCGAGACGCTACTCGTAGGTCGAGCAAGAGAATGGTTTACGAAGCTACGGCCAGGGTCGATCTTCAGTTTTGCCATGCTCGCTCGCAAGTTTCGAGACGCGTTCATAGTGAACAAGAAGTTTCATTTAAGTGCCACGCACCTCATGAATGTGAGGCGAAGAAAAGGATGAAACGGTAATGGAATATTTGAAGAGGTTTAATCTCGAGGCCATGCAGTCAAGGATGCAGATGACCGACTTCGATCACGCTGTTCGTGGGGCCTGTAATACGAAATTATATATGAAGTTGAGCAGGGATGTCCCCCACACGATGGACGAATGTGTTAACGTGGTGCATCGATTCTGTCAAGGGAAGAGGCGGTCGGGCACACCTAACTGATTGGATGGATTCCAAAAAGGACAATCGAGGTCCGAACCGGAACCAATCCAAGAGACAGGACATCGAGAGTAAGCCGTCCGTCTGGGACCGTATCGAAACACCCGCCTCAGACCGTGGAGGCAAGAAGGGACCCTCACGTGATAAATATTTTATTCCACTCAATCGATCTCGAGCCGAGGTGTTATCGATTATGCTCTCAAAGAACTTGGCGAGGAAACCGCCACCGTTGAAAAAACCTCGAGAAAAGAGGAATGCAAGCAAGTATTGCGACTTTCATGAGGATATATGTCATACGACAGAGGATTGTATCGACTTGAAAAAAGATATTGACGTCTGCATCCGTGAAGGGGAAGCTAGACGGTTGTTGGCAGATCTTGGTATGATGGGCCCGGGGGTGGAGAATTCAAAAGGAAAACTCGATCAAGATAGAATCGAGCCGAGATGCCCAGAGGCGGCGGATCGATCACCCCAGAGGAATCGATCTCCATGTCGGGATGGGAATAACAGAGACAACTTTGGCCGAGACAGATACGAAGATAATCGACCGGTCAATTATGTTAATACGATATTCGGTCCTGGGGAAAGTGACAAAGACCAGACCAGTGAAGAGCCAGCTAGTAGCTCGAGAGAGCGCAAGCAGCTCAGATTCATGACGGAAGTCGGATACGGCCCTCACGATGATATCCCAAAGTCTAGGAGTCATAGCGAAGGGTTAGTTATCGAGGCCGTAATTAGCCGAGCCCGTGTATCGAGAGTCTGTATCGATAACGGGAGTGCAGTGAACATTTTATATTACTCGGCATTTCAGGCGATGAAGTTGAAAGAGAAAGACTTAGCTCCTATAGCATCCCCTCTGTTTGGATTTACAGGGCAAGCAGTTTATCCTATGGGATCGATAAAGCTACTCACGACAGTAGGAGATGGAGAGAAAGGAAGGACTCTTGAGCTAAGTTATGTGGTGGTCAAAGCTCCATCTGCGTATAATGTTATTTTAGGGCGACCTGCGCTCTTCGACCTGCGTGCAATCATTTCAACTTTTCATAATAGCATGAAGTTTCCAACCAGGAACGGTTCCCACGAGGTAAATGGAGATGTTGAGGTCGCAAGGAGTTGTAACTCCGTTGTCATGAATGGGAAGATGGCGGTTCAGCAGATCTTAGTCGAGGAACTGATCCCAGAGGAAGAAGAGGAGAAGAATTGGGTCTCTAGTGATGCGGTCGAAAACGTCCGACTCTGGGAAGGAGAGGATGATCAATGTGTGCAAATCGGGATTTGGATCCCACAGAGAGAAAAACAACTACTGATCGAGTTGTTAATTGAGTTCAAAGATATTTTTGCCTGGAAGGCCACTGACATGCCGGGGTTGTCTACCGACATCACGGTTCATAAGCTCGAAATTGACCAGGCTAAGAAGCCAGTCAAGCAGAAGAAGAGAAATTTTGCGTCGGATCGACTTGGGGCTATTGAGTTGGAAGTCGGAAAGCTACTAGCAGCCCAGATAGTGAGGGAGGTATTCTACCCAGAGTGGCTAGCTAAACCGGTATTAGTCAAGAAGCCCGATGGCAGTTGGCGCATGTGTGTGGATTTCACAGACTTGAACAAAGCATGCCCGAAAGACTCATATCCGCTGCCTAAAATCGACAGGTTAGTAGATTCAACTATTGATTTTGAAGTATTTGGTTTTTTAGATGCGTATAAAGGATACCACCAGATTCTGATGGATCCTCGGGATGCGGAGAAAACGGCGTTTATCACGGAATTTGGCACATTCTGTTATGTGACCATGCCATTCGGGTTGAAGAATGCTGGGGCAACGTACCAGAGGGCAGTCAATAAAATCTTTGCAAAGCAAATTGGGAGATGTATGGAGGTTTATGTAGACGACCTGCTTATCAATAGTTGATCTATGAGACAATACTTGGTCGATGCTCGAGAGGTTTTTGAAGTGTTGCGAGAAACGCAGATGAGGTTGAACCCAAAGAAGTGTACTTTTGGAGTTAGGTCGGGTAAGTTCTTGGGCTACATGATTTCGAAGGACGGGATCCGAGCGAACCCAGATAAGATCGATACCCTGAAGAATATGCCCGCACCTCGAAATATAAAGGAAGTGCAAAGGCTCACCGGCCGAATGGCCGCTCTCAACAGATTCTTATCGAGATCCGCACAGCGTGCACTACCATTCTTCAAGATACTTCGCAAGGCCAGTCCTTTCCATTGGGATGATGCATGTCAGACAGCCTTCGAGGAATTGAAAGCCTATTTGTCAGAGTTACCCACCCTCACTTCACCTCGAAAGCGGAGAAGTCATTAGTTTATTTGGCCGTGTGCGCGGAGGCGATGAGTGCGGTTCTAGTCGAGAAGGGTACATGGTCGTGCCAATCTACTTTGTCAGCAAGGCGTTGCATGGCCCCGAGATCCGGTACTCACCAGCTGAAAAGTTAGCACTATCTCTGGTTCACGCCTCGAGAAAGTTGAGGCACTATTTTCAGGCTCATCCTATTGCGGTAGTCACAGACCAACCACTAAAGCAGATTTTGGCAAAGCCCGACACCTCAGGTCGATTGGCGAAATGGGTGGTAGAAATGGCCCAGTACGACATCGAGTTCGTCCCTCGAACTGCGATAAAAGCACGTGCCTTGGCGATTTTTTAGTCGGGGGATCTCCATCCACTTTCGACAAGCAGGAAGCAAAGTCCAGAAGAGAAATGGACTCTCCAAGTCGATGGAGCATCGAGCAAGGAAGGGGCAGGAGCAGGACTCCTTCTAGTAAGCCCGAAAGACGAAGAATTTCCATACGCCCTTCGATTCGATTTTAAAGCAACGAACAATGAAGCCGAGTATGAAGCCATGATAACTGGCCTGAAACTTGCACTGAAGTTGGGTGTCGAGGATTTGTTGGTGTATAGCGACTCGCAATTGGTGGTGAATCATGTGAAATGGGAGTATGAGGCTAAGGAAGAAACTATGAAGAATTACTTAGCAGCTGTCCAAAGTCTCATACTTAAATTTAAGACGGTTCAATTCGAGCGGTTTCCCGGTCGTCGAAAAAGAGCCGATGCGCTCTAAGCTTGCATCGAATTTCGTCTCGAATAAGAAAGTTCTAGTCGAGTTATTGACCGATAGAGTTACATCGAGACCGAGGCCCAAACCGATTACTCAAAGAGCCACGTGGATGGACTCGATCGCTCTTTATCTCAAAGACGGAATCCTACCATCCGATAAGATACAAGCCGTGAAGGTTCGACTCAATCGGCCCGATATCGTTCTTCGACGACATCCTCTATCGGAAATCTTTTGTGAGTACATGGTTAAGATGTGTTTCAAACCGGCGCGAATATCTCTTAGAAGAAATTCATAGAGAGCTGTGGGAATCACGTGGAGCCGAATGTTAGCTCGAAATGCAAGTTAGCCGGGATACTTTTGGCCGCCGATGCAACGAGATGCGAATGATCTTGTCCAAATGCAACTCTTGTCGATTCATGATAATATTTCTCATCAACAAGCACAAGACATGAACGCCATCTCGCCGGCAGATGGCCTTTCGATCGCCGGGGAGTCGACATAGTTGGACCTTTACCTCGAGCCCGGAAATCTCAAATTCGTGGTCGCTGCGCTTGACTACTTTACAAAATGGGTGGAAGCTAAGGCTTTGCCCGACATCCGAGTTGCAACCATCAAAAAATTCTTGTGGGTCGACATTCTATGCAGGTACGGTATTCCGAAGGCTCTGATCTCGGATAACGGTACCCAGTTCGAAGATCGAAAAGTTAAAGAATGGTGCAGCGAATACCATATCGACCAGCGGTTCACCTTAGTGGCCCACCCGCAGGCAAACGGTCAAGTTGAACAATCTAACAGACAGATCAAGTTGGGGTTAAAGAAAAGACTAGAGGCAGAAGGCCGAGATTGAGCAATGCAACTTCCGAGCATCCTATGGTCGTATAGGACAGCTCCAAATTCATCGACAGGAGAAACTCCTTTCTCTTTGGTTTACGGGTATGAAGCGGTGATACCCGCCGAGATCGGTGTTCCCTCCCCTCGAGTTTTGGCCTATAACGTTGAGACAAATGACCCCGAACTCCGACAGGAAAGGGACGGCGTCGAAGAGCGAAGAGAGATAGCCTCAGCCAGAATGGCAAGGTACAAGCAGAAGATCTCTCAGTATTACAACTCGAGGGTCCGACATAGATATTTCAAAGTGGGAGATTTGGTTCTGAGAAAAAACGAAGCAAGTCGGCAAGAAGCAAGTGGGAAGTTGCCCCGAATTGGGAAGGCCCATATCAAATTCTGAAGGTTCATCCCAAATGGTCGTATCAACTGGGGCGAGCAGATGGAACCACGGTTCCTCGACATTGGCACGCCAACAATCTGAGGAAATATTACGTTTGAGATAAGCTTTGATAAACTTGTGAACTTTTCAGTTTTCAGTCTTGTAATAAGTCCATGAGACAATTTTACGAGTATTCTAATAAACTTGTGTTTTCTCGAGATGTTTTCTGTGTTTGTTAGGATTTATGGCCAAAACAATACAAGTCCAATGTGATAGAAAAATGTTAAAGGCAAAACAATCGACAACGAGTAGAGAAGTCCGCAGGTCGGATATCTCGATAAAGCCAAAAGCAAAGTTAGCCTAAAGGGCAACGAATGCAAAGGCATAGAGACGGTTCGCAGGGTCGGGCCAAAGGTCCAAGCTAAAAGCCGAACGAGCCCAAGAGGCGAACGAGGCTAAAGCATAGGACGGTTCGCATGGTCGGGCCAAATGTCCCAGTCGAAAGCCGAATGAGCCTGAAAGGCGAAAAAGGCCTGGACAAAGGACAGTTCGCATAGTCGGGCCACCTGTCCCAGTCGAAAGTCGAACAAGCCTGAGAGGCGAAAAATCCCAAGACAAAGGACGGTTCGCATAGTCGGGCCACCTGTCCCAACCAAGAGCCAAACGAGCCCAAAGGCGGCGGTGCGGCCAAGTCGTGGCACAGCTTCACACAGTCAAATTAAAATGCTCGGCAGATGAGGTCGAATAAGCCTCAAGGGCAAAAGGCTAAGGCAAGCGGTCGATCGAGTCAAACTCACAAGTGTAATAAGAACCAAAGGTCCATAATACACTTGGGGGGCAATACAACATCGATGACATAAATAGCGAACAGAGCCAAAGGCTCGACATGCGAAATACGAGCAGAGCCAAAGGCTCGACAAGGGAAAGACTACAACATATCAAAAAGACAAGCAAAACAACAAGAAAGAAAAATCAAATTGCAAAAGCAAGTCAAATTCAAAACAAAGTTATTACAAAACAAGGCCAGGTCAAAAAGACCAGCCAAAGTTAATTCGAAACAATAAATGTTATTACAGATCAAATTATAAAGCTTCAAGTTCAGATTAACAAATCAACAAAAGAAAGATTTTGAAAGATAAACGGTCAAGGGTCGGCCTCCGGAGTCGGCTCAGAAATGGCAGGGGTCGGATCGATTGCAAATGGATCGCCAGACAAGCGGCGTAAGTGGAAGGACCATATTTGATGGCCAAAGACTCTCCCTGTTGGAACTCTTCGATGTATCGATCATATAATGCCTCCGAGTCAGGATTGTAAAATATCGGCGTCTTGAGGGTCGACACGTCGAGTTCCGGGATGACAGCCTTCACCTGATCCACTGCCAGAGTGTAGCCACCCATCATCGAGGCACGCATGATCACCTCCATATCAGCATCAAGGTTGGCCGACTTCCGATACTCCGCAATTGCGTCAGCTGTAGCCGTCTCGAGCCGCGCACGCGCTTGATCCAATTCAGCTCGTAGCGCATCTCTCTCATCTCGAGCCTTCGCAATATCTCCCAGTGAAGCCTTGTGCCACCCTTGCACTTTCTCGAAATCTTGAGCCAGCTTGAGCAGCTCTACACCTTGATCACGCCTCACCGCAATCGATCCAAATTTTTCTCAAAGAATCGTTAACTTATCTTTCAGCTTCTGGCACTCGGAAACCGACTCGCGCTTTAACGTCTCGAACTGAGAATCCATGGCAGAGATAGCGGCATTCTTGGCAACGATGTCCCGCAACAGCTTGCCGTTCTCCTTACGCAGATCGTCTGCCGACTCACCCGTCTTGACCAGCCTCCGGGCAGCCTCTCGACTGGCAATGTTACTCTGCAAAAGAAAGAGAAATGTCGGATGATAAAAGATAAGGCGAAGGCCTCAAGAAAGACCGACTAGGCGATTCAGCTTTCGGAGTGTATGAGCCAGGCCCTTGTCCTCCAGGGCCGCGAGATCATCAGCGTCCCAGTTTAGATCGATTTCCGGCTCGGGAGAAGCCTCAGTAGCCTTGGCCCTCTTCGACTGCTGATGTTGCTCCCTCACCAGCTCGGAGGCAGTTGGCCTCTTCTTGGACCGAGGTGCCTGCTCCTCGACGTGAAATTCTGTAGCCGGATCCAACTCGACTAGCTCCTCCTCGTCCTCATCACGCAGAGAACCGAAACGAACCGTCAAACTACTGCTGGACGAAGGCAGCTCAGTAGATCCAGTTGGTGCTGATGACTCGACGGCAGTAGGGGTGGGTTCAGGCTGAGTGGCACCCCCCTCTCGGGAAGAAGAAGGCGCCCTGACTTCAGGCACAGGCAAGTCAGGAGTAGCCCGACCCTCGATAGGTGGAGCAGCCACGACCGCCGACTCAGGAACACGTGTGGGATCGGTGACCGTGGTGAACCTGCCCACTGCGAAAAACGAAGGCAACAAGTTAGTTTTTGATCAATAAACGACAAGTTGTCAGACTCGACAAATAGCATATGTAAAAAGCAAACAAATAAGAAAAAGTTCCTACGGTTCTCGTGATCTTGACGATGAAGGCCGACGTAGGGGATCGGCCCCGCTTCCTCTAGATGGGCCAGACCGTAGAGGAGACTCAAATCTCGAGTGACCACCTCGAAACTGTGTCTACTCAACAGTCGGGCCTCCTCCGGAATGGGAGCACTTCCCCACTTGTCCTTCTTCGAGCACCTCGACCTCCACTGGCCTATGTAGGGGTTCTCTAGACCATGTCGAAGAAAGAAGAATCGAGGCTTCCATTCCCCGTGAGAAGAAGGTCCCTTGGTCACGAACTCGTGTCGGTTCGCCCTTCTCTGAAAGGTATACCATAGCTTGTCTGGTGTGGCAGAAATCTGATAGTAGTATCGAAACAAGGGAATCGAGAAGCAGACCCCAGCCACTCGACAAGCGATGATGAACCCCATTATAGTCCTGACGGCATTCGGGGCAATTTGAGAAACGCTTATCTCATAATGGTCGAGAATCGCGAGAACGGCCGGGCAAAGTGGAAACCTTAATCCACTTGCAAGTTGATTCTCGTAGACGGCGCAAAATCCTTCTGGGGGCTCGTCGGCAAACTTATGAAGGCCGGAAGGAAGACGTACCTCAAACGGGGGATTAGTGATATTGTATTTGTGGCAAAGCCTGGTAACCTCCTCAGAAGAAAACGAACTGAGGCACCCTTTTGCACCCTTCCCATCCATCATAGTCACTAGTTTCTTAGGTTGATGGGGAACAGGAGGGGGGAAGCTGTGGGCTCGCCGGAGTCTTGCCGGGGAAGATGACCAGAGGTAATAGGTGCCGGAGATTGACTATGAACTGGCGTTTCACCACCCCTATCCGATTCAGTGGCACTACTACTATTGGACATGGGTAATTCAAAGAACAAGATGAACAACACAGAAAAGCACAAAAACGGGAGCTTACTTGGTGTTTGAAACTGGGAGTTTATGAGGAAAGTAGCAAATTGGCTCTGCTGCAACTTCTGTCTCTCTCCTTTATATGCTAGCAAATACTCAAAATGATCTGAAAAGACGTAAGTGATGGGGAGTTATAACCCCCTATAAATCGCGAGAATCAAGGCAGTGACGCGTTATGATTTACAGAATTCGAAGCGTTTTGTATGCCAGATATCGTGCCACGTGGCAATAGGCAGTTAGGGTTAACAAGTGGCGGGAGAAAGCCCGCCCAAATAAAAACCCAACTCGAAGACGATTCATGTGACAGACTCGACCTCGGACAACGGAAGTCGCCTCTCTCAAGTGTGGGGGGCTTATGATGATACATGGTTTCACTCCCTCCATGTGTCGTCTATCGATTGGTCCTGAAACAACGTTATGGATAAGACACCAAGATATTCATGTCGATGCCCAGGTTCGAGGCTTAGGCCATCTAGTAGATTCCAGGCTACGACGGTCGACTATCGAGCAGTGTAGGACGACCAGTCCACACCAGCTAGCAGTGTAGGACAACGAGCCTAGAGTAGATCACCGCAGGTCGGAAGTATCGACATCGAGGACAGAGTCCGCACCAGCTGTCCAAGCCCATTAACAGCGATAGCTTGGGCAAGGGTTTAAGGCCCATTAAAGGGTAAACATGACAATAACATAAGCCGACTTAACCTTAGGGTTAAGGCAAGTGTCGTCATTATAAATACCTCATTCCGTGAACTACGTAGCGCTGATTCCTCGAACATAACCGGATCGTAGGCAATCTAAGATACGATCTTGCATACGGCCGCAAATACTAAAATCCACCATCACGCTCTTGTAGGCATTAGGGTTTTGTGTGTGTTCATCACTAGATTCAATTAGGGCCCGGATTATTCAAGGTGACGTAATTTGTCATCGTCAGTAGTCATTTTTTTAATAGACATTTTTGAATTTTACGTCCTCCGTGCATTGCACGGGTTTTCCTACTAGTATACATATATTAAAAAGCAAATGGAAAATGTATTTAAGATAATATATAACATATTTTTTTACTGTAACGTACGTATATTATTCACAATGTCCTAAAACTCGCTAGGCGAAGTCGGTGCGCTACTGGGGCACCTAGGGCCTATGGCGCCTAAGCGGTTTTTTTTTTGTTTTTTTTAATAATAACGCTTGTCTCATATAAATCTTACATCATATGATCATAAAACATAAAAATCAAGTAAAAATGTGTCAAAAGATTAAAGAAACGACTAGCCAAAGACCAAAAGTTTTTCTTAATTTGTTAGTCATTACTCATTACTAGAATCATTAGTCATTATTTACTACCCATTAGGCATTGAATAACAAAAGTAAATACTAAATACAAAATAAATAAACAAATTGATAAAAAAATTGGATTAAAATAAAAAAAAAAAAAAAACAGAGAGAACCACTCAACTCCGGCGGCGGTCGGACGTCGGACGGGCTGTGTATGGGCCGGTGGAGGTCGGCGGTGAACACCTTGGCCGGCAGCGTGAAGGGGGGAGGGGGAGGGGATCACAATTGAAGAAGAAGAAGAAAGGGGGGAGGCGGCAGATATGTTTTTTTTTTTTTTTTTTTTTTTAGAAATGTTTTTATTTTATGTTTTTTGTATATATATAAAATACAAAAAATTTTGAGGGAATACCATCTCCTCCTTCACTCTTGCCTCCTCCCTCAACTCCTCTATCCTCTTCACCATGCACCCAACCCGCAGCCGCAACCCTTTTCCCCTTCTATCATTCCCCTTCCGCTCCCTTAACATAACATCCCCCATGCAATCTCGGGGAGGAAATAATATTAGCAAACCCATTCATAAACTCAACTTCAATCACTCTTTCGACTCTGAACCTGCCACAATCACTCAAGCCCTTAAATATCGAAAATGTTGTGAAGCCAGAGGAGTATGATACATTAATTTAATGTGTAACAATACATGGGAGCTTGTCTGACCTCACTCTAACTTATAATATTAATGAGCCGAACTAGAGTTGGAAAACAAAAAATATGTTTAGCGAGACAAACTCAGACAACGAGCTCGATGTTATTAATGAGCCAAGCTGAACATTATTTTTTGTTCTCCGGACATTGCGGTGACTCACACAACACAGCACAGCACAGCACAGCACAGCACTGCACTCACTCTTAGGTTTGTCACCATCAAATACGATGTATGAAAACCAGGCATCACATTACTCATTGCATTTGTTTTTAAGGGACATTACCACATTTCATATAAAGAATTACTACATATGCAATGCAAAACAATCAACTAGCTCCATCGGCGGCCAACACATATAAATTAATCCCCGCTCTACTAACTTGATTGCTAGAGTGCACCCATCTATCTACCTACAATCAAATGTCTATGCCCTCCCAAGTGTATTTACCTTTGTGTAGCTAGGTCGGTTTCATAAGAATATACACACACTAGTGTAGTGACACACACATTGAGCTCAAAAGATAGAGCTTCACGACAACATTACATTTATCCCCTCCCTCGATATTATATATTCGGCTTTATCATTCCTAGCTGTTTTCTAGACCTCTCCTCTCCTCTCCTCTCCTCTCCTCTCCTCTCGTGTATTAATTAATAAGAAAAAAACAAGTTTTCATCAAAAAGATTGAAACTGCAATAAAAAAAAAAAGAGTAGATGATATGTCAGGAAAGTTGTCATTATTATTGAACAATAGAAACTTGGAGAAGAGATAAAAATGTGAGAGTAGCTGATGATGTATACATATATACAAAAAAAAAAAAAAAAAAAAAAAAAAAAAAGGTTTTAGAAACATACCTACCCTGTATATGAAGTGTTGTTGGTTGTGAAATTCCTATCATACAGTCGGTCACTTCCTCCAATTGTTAGCAACGTAAAAATTGATACTACTTTGTTTGAAACCTAAGATATATCTACATCAAAGTTTCCACCAATTTCTTGCTTTCTATCCATATTTACCTCCGGTCCTTATACTGATAGTTGGCTATATGAGTATAACTTACACACAACTTTAATATTATATTTATAAAACATAATAATAATAATAATAATAATAATAATAATAAGGATCCTCAAACCATGACTAATATGACACATCTTCTCAACATTACATACACCGGGGGAATTTTCTGTATCCGCATGCGAATATTACACAACCGAAAATTTCCCTTCTGTGCTGCCTTAAAGGCACAACTAGACAAGGCTTACACGAACACTAGCATTAAAATCAGCCTAAGCCTAGCCTAGGAGGAATCTGCCAATTTCACAGACAAACAAAGATGGATCAAATCTGAAAGTTGAAACCAGAATTCCCCTCCAACAACTCATAATAATAATAATAATAATCCCAACAGCAGCAGCAGGAAAGGAAAGGAAAGGAAAGATGAAGGAACTCATTATTCTAATTTCTAATAATAATGATGATTAGAATGATTCAGAGTTGTAGATTGATGATGACGACAGTGACACTACTAGGCGCTGCTTCTACTTGTATTGTAAATCAATAAATCAAATATAGTTACCACATTGATGGCACATACACCTGCTCTTTCAGATTTTGTGTAGCGCTTTCAGTAGGAAAACCCCTAACTGCACCGATAGTCCACTGTGATATAATCCCTGCAGCTATCACAAACCGAAGCTGCCTATCCATCGTATCCTGATCTTCTAACATCTCAGGTTGAGTGGTTAGCTTCCTCATGATTCCCGCCACAACTGCATCACCAGAACCTGTTCTATCACATGTGAACGGGGTTATCAGCACGTCTTCTGTCCCAACAACCACCCCATCAAACTTTCGAGTATAATAATGAATTCTTAGAGTCCCGTCTGTTACTAGCAAAAGCTTCAGCCCGCTGTGCCACAGGGGAGATATTTCTTCACGGGTATAGTGATAATACTTTCTTGTATTTTTTGTTTGCTCGATGGTTTCAGCATAGTATTGGGGGGTGTAGTTCCTTTTTCTCTCGTAATATTCTTCATCCAAAAGAAACTCCAGCTCTGTCCTTGAGACCTCAACAATATCTGCCAGTTCCCATGCTTTTTTGATAACTTCCTTGGTCTCATCACGTGATTTCCATAATGGCAACGGCAGATTTGGATCGAAAAAAACAAGAGAACCAAACTTTTTAGACCATGCGATAGCTCTATAAAGAGCAGAATGCATTGAAGGAGATGTAACAACTTCAGAGTTGAAATGGAATATCCTAGCCTGCGAAACAGCAGCAGGAATATCAGTATATTTCATAACCATAAAAAGCTTATCACTTTGTTGTACTCTATACTAAACCATCCTCAATTCAAATACGATAAATGTCAGGTAACCTTTTGATTGTATCATCTCTCCATCTCCATGAATCTCTTACTGTATCTCACAATGCCAATGAGTAACAAGTGTATCTACAGGTCTTTTCTGCATACAACTATACTATTCCAGCCGTAACCACCCAAATGTAAGCCACTAAATATAGTAGAATCCTATAAATAAATAAAATAAAAATTCAAGCAAAATCTTTACATGTTTTCAAGATCGTTACTCTGGCTCAAAGGGAGATAGAAGTTCCTGACAAGGTCTTGAAAATGGGAAAAAGTGCTCAGCTCACAAGACAAAATCCAGAGATACGCTGTCTTTGTTAGTGTAATTCAATGCTGCATAGGCACTTTAACAAGTTGCTGCTAGTAATGCCGTGTGCATAAATAAGCTATGAACAAGCACACAATGCATATTGGAATGCCTCTTCTTCTCCGTCCTGAATTCACTGCTAATATCATGTTTTTGTAAAGACACTTTATCATTTGGTTTTTACATAGCAGAGTGACTCAGATAACCCTAAAGTTTGCTACTACCGGAACATAATTCATAATCAAGGGACAATATAGACAACAGCCTGGACTCTTTTGGGGGAGGGGAGGGGAAGGGGAAGGGGAAGGGGAACTTAAATCAAATGAGCAAAATACACTATAGCAAAGTAACACGATCAATCAGAATGGGTAGAAAGCATAAATTCAATTGAAGGGGAACGAAATCTAGAAATTGTAGAAGAAAGAATAATTAATTTGACAATAGCCCTGATGGAAAAAAGATTGGCCCAAAAAAAAAAAAAATCATATTTCTAATGCTTGCTTAGTATTATACAGTACCTCTTTGAGCACAGAAATATTCAACTCAGAGATAAGCAATGAGTCCTCTGCAGATTCCTTAACAATTTCAGCCTTCATTTTACCCTCATCGAACTTAATTTTCATATAAGAAGAAGCAGTTTTGATGTTATAATCAAACTTAACCGACCTGGTCTGCACCCTCTCATTATTCATGAGTGTAACCATTTCCTTACCCAAATCATCAAATCCAACCTTCCCCATAAAGGCAGCCCTCCCGCCAAGCCTAACGTGTGAAATCGCCACGTTACAGGGCGGCCCACCTGGTGCTCTAGCGAACTCAGGTGGGTTCCACTGGAGCATCTTCCACTGGGAATAGATATCAGGGTGCATTTGCTCCGTCGACACCCTTACCGTTGGTACAAACTCTTTTTGTGCCGCACCAAAACAGCAAATTAAAGGAGGGTCGTCGTAAAAATCCATATCGTCATCATAATCAGGGAGCTCCTCGTCGTGGGGAAGGCGGGGAGTGTTGTCAGGAGGGGTCTTTTTGGTGCGTTTTGTCTGCTTCTTGGAAGTGGTGAGTGGGGAAGATGAGGTAGTTGTGGAGGTGGGGGTTGATTTTTTCCGGCCACGGCGAGAAGGATTTGGAGGTGGTTCTGCAGTTGAACATGAGCGAGCAGGGCGAGGATTGCAGGGAGTCCGGGAAAGAAAAGAGGGAAAGAGAAGACAGTGGGTTAGTGAGGAGGAGTGTATGTTGAGTGAACGAGAGCTCAGGTGAACAACTGCCGCCATGGTTTCATTCCAGGGTTTATCCCTTTTTTTTCCTTTACTAATTTTATTTATGTTAAATGGAAAAGGAAAAATAAATATATCTCTGCTCAATTTATTTTTTTAAGGGTAAAAAGAATTTAAACTTGTGTTTGTTTGGGTTGGATTTGAAGTTTTTTTTATATTATTTCATCAATTTCTTATAATTTTTTTATCAATTATTTTTTGACCACAGATTAAAAAAAATTAGAGAAAACAAAAAAAAAAATTAAATCATCTATTATCATTTCACTTTATCTACTTTATTATATTTTTTATCATTATTTTATTCATTATATTATTTTATTTTAATTTCTCTCACCAATCATTTTTTTATATACACAAATTTCATCAAGCACTATCATTTTTTAAGGTCTTTATTCGCACCACAATTGATCACCAATACACCACCCTACCCTTTACACAACACCAAATCTTCACCATCTTCATCACATGCATAATCTTCACCAACTTTTTTTCTTCATAATCATCATTATCTACATCAAATCCCATCAAAATAAACGAAAAGAAAGCCTCTATGGAGGTTATAAACCAAGATTTAGATTAATTAAACAATGAAATTGAAAACACCCAATTGGAGAAATTGGAGTTTCAAGCAAATTGAATAGTAATGTACATTTGAAATAAATGTACTTTTGTGTATTCTTCTTGAAAAAAATAGGAATATAGGTTTGGTGATATGAAAATGAGTTTGGGTTTGAAGATGAAGATGAATAAGATAGAAAAATGAGTTTGGTGATAGGAAAACTGATTTGGTTTGAAGATGAAGCTGAAGATGAAAAAGATAGAAAAATGAGTTTTGTGATAGGAAAATTAATTTGGTTTGAAGTTGAAGATGCAGAGGATAAAGTAGATAAAAAAATGATTGGTAATAGAAATTGATTTGGGTTTGAAGATGAAGATGTTTTCTTTTTTTTTGTAAATTTTAAAAGTTTGGTGGAAGATATGATATTATAAAAATTGGTGGTAGTGAAAAATGTTTGGAAATAGTTTTTTTTTTCCCTTAACTTTGTAGAGAAAATGTGGTGTAGAAGTAAATTTTGAAATATTGAAATAATATGTATGGTGCAAAAAGTAGATGTCAATTTTTTACATTTAGGTGTGGTGTAGTGGTAGATTTAATAAGTGTGAATAAAGACTCACTTTTTTTTATCTACCATTAAGCACTATCATAAGTACAAACAAAAACAAAATTCAAAGCAAACGGAAGCTTTCCCATTCTACAAAAGAAGAGGTGGATAAATCATGTTTCGCTAAGAGATATGTTGCGGCATTCCCCGCATGTCTAACGTTAGAAAAGACAATAGAAAGGAATTGAAACATAAATATCTTACAATTGTCAACGGCTTGACTAGTTTTTGAAAGAGCTTTCTCATTTGCTTGCAACGTACGGATTGCTGCACACTGATATATAATATCACATATATAATAAAATAAACACAACAAAAAAAAAATACAACACATCAGGCATCATTAGTTATGGCGTAAGACCTATTGATAAATGAGGGTAATTAACCGTGTTTTATACAAGATGTGTTGTTCTTACTGTGATTTTGCCGCTTCAGGCAATTATAATCACACAATACCCAAAAGGACACCACAATTATGATATGTTTGTTAGGCAAGAATGGAATGGAATGAAATGATTTTTCATTCCATTCTAATGTTTGTGTTTGATTATAAGGTAATGGAATGAAATGAGATTTTATTCCAATGGAATGAAAAAGTTCATTTTCATTATTTCCAAAAATTGATGGAATGTGATGAAATAAAATAAAAATCGACAAAATAAATAGGTGATGGAGTAAGAGTATGTGGGTGGTAGTAAATGGCGAAGCTACATACAACCAAGAGCAAGAATCGACCCTTCGATCCGAAAAATTACACTAATATATGTACAAAGATATCGCTTGCCCCCTTAAATTTTTTATTTGCCTTTAAAATTTTCTCGCCCCTTACCCGAGATCTTGCGTCCGCCACTGGTAGGGTAAGGTAGGGTAGGGTGGGTGATGGTGGAGTAGAGTAGGTGGTAGGGTAAGGTAGCTAGGAGGCGTAGGGGGAGGATAAGGTGAGGTAGGGGTAAGATAGAGTAGGGTGAGGTAGTAGGGTAGGGTAGGATAGGATATGATGGGGTGGTGGGTAAGGTAGGGTAAGCTTGGGCGGGTAGGTTATGGTGGGGTCATAGGTAAGGTAGAGTAGGATATGGTGGGGTGGGTAGAGTAGGGTATTGGTGGGTGATGGTGGAGTAGAGTAGGTGGTGGAGTAAGGTAGGTAGGATGCACATAGTAGGATAGGGTGAGATAGGGTAAGGCAGGGTGGGTAGAGAGGTAGGGTGCGGTGGGGTAGGGCTACCCCACCCCTTCCACCATATCATACCTTATGAACCATATCATACACTACCTCACACAACCTTAATCTATACTTTGCCCTACTCATCGCTCATTGTGTCACATTTTATATAACTAGCAAAATGCACGTGCGTTGCACGTGTTGGTGTTAGTGAAATTTATATATTTATATGAAATTTGACAACATAATTTAACGTTATACATTGTTATATATGTACGTGTTTAACTATAAAATAATAGTATAGTGTATAATGATAAACTTGTATGAATTGATTGTTTCAATTGTGGAATAAACATTAATACAAACAAAATCTAAACAACATAACATTATGGACACGTTTATTGTTACAACATAATATAAACAAGCTGAATTACAAAAGAATGGATACTTAAAAATTCTCAGGACATGTATGAGGGATTGGATTCAAAGGCAATCGGAAACCTCCCACCTTGTATGAGTTTGCACCTTTCTTTTGAGCAGGTTGAGGACTTAATTTCAAATAGACCCAAAACTTCTTGAATTGAGGTACCATAATCTTCAATAGAGGCCGTTTAGATTTTGGGGGGGATTTCGGTTTTAGAAGAAAAAATTAATGACTTTGTTAATAATGCGCATACTCTGAAAAACAAAAGGACTTTGACTATAATGGAAAAAGCGAAGAAAGATTCAAATCGAAATAGTTTTATTTTATAATGGTAAAGTCAGAGAGACGTCTTGATTACATTATTTAATGATTAGTACGTATGCCAAGGTGCAAGTGAATCGTGATCTCAAAATTTGATAATGAGATGTGAATTTTAAAAGACAGCTGGAAAACACATTCATGTCAGAGACCTTTGGGTTCCCGCCTCTTAAGAAGTGCCACATCATCCCCAATCAGACCAAACCTATGACCTCCGTTCTAGCTCAGGTTTGTGGGTATTTTGACGGTGGGTATTACCCGAAGGCATACATATGGCACCTAATAGGCTACATCAGATCATATTACCATATGAGCCACATAAGTTCAGCCCAAGTTAGGGCCTCATACTCTAGATAACTTTGATGAAGATGCCTCAGTCTGATATGAAGTGTCTCAGCTCAAGGCATATCATCATCGATGACTTCATGTTTCTGAAAAGACCAGACAGGTCATTTAGCAGACTATAACTGCCACAATAATGTCTCTATGATTCCCACTCTATTATGGCACGAACCGTAAACCGTCCCATGATTTCAGTCATGTCCCTAATCATATGCTCCAAGGCATCTTCTCCGGAATGAGGATTATATAAAAACGATTCACTCCTAACAAATTAAGAACTTTATTAATAGCTTGATCCCAAATCCTCTGGGTACATAGGCATTCAATCACATTGACTCAGCTATAATTCATCACAAACCAGTCAGGTAATTGGATTATCCTTACAATTCCTAATTACCTGCCTAATGATCCAATTTCATCATTGACGATTTTAGACATTGTTTGACACTATTGTGAATTTCAAGATAAACATAAAAGGGTAAGCAGTTGAATATATATAAAATAAAACAATAGCAATTTGAAGAAAAACAAAATTCCACTTTGGAACTCAATACTTAATGATGTAGTTGTCGATACCGTGTTCCTTCATTCTTTATGTGTCCTCCACTTTCATAGCATAAATTGGGTTATCAATAAGTTTAAAATTTTTGTCCGCTTTCATTATTCATTAAGAAGGATCGTTCTTTTTTATAAGAACTCATAAGAGTAAGTATGAATTATTTAAGGGATTGACATTTTTGGTCCATCATGTTTTAGCTTTGTTTAAAAAATAACCTTATGTTTTTGAATGACACTTTTGGTCCCCTAAGTTTGTATTTTGTTTCAATTTTAGGACAATCACCTAGTTAACCATCTAAGTTAATGTCGACTAAACGTTTGATCCAACATTTAGTCGACGTTAACTTAGATGGCTAATTAGGTAATTGTCCTAAAATTAAAACAAACTACAAATATAAGGGACCAAATTGTCGGAAACATAAGGCGTCCTAAAATTGAAACAAAATACAATTACAAGTGTCCAAAAGTGTCATTCAGAAACATAAGGGTTATTTTTGGAACAAACATGAGGGACCAAAAGTGTCAAAATTCCAATTATGTAGTGAAAATAATAGAATAATAATAATAAAGAAATATAATATTTACGCATGTAAGTGTAGAACATGTTTGAATACAATGCTTTTGTACATTTGTGGATGTTGTCTAGTTGATTTTTGGGTTTGATCAACACCTTAAGTTGTTGATATTGAAGTTCCCCTTGAAAGTGCAACATATAGTTGTCCATGAGAGAACACCGATCAAGGCAATTAAACTCCTACAAATGGTTTTGTTTATCCTCGCGCTTTATTGATTGTTATTGCAAAGCAAAGACGTATATGATATTTCTTTCTTGTAAACTGAAATGGGTATCCTTCGTTTTCTGCCGGTGAAAATGGAATATGTGGGATTAAAACCCGCTTTCCATAATGTTGCCCAACTGTGATTTCAGCATAAATCATGTTTCCTTTGAACCATTTACATATCATGCATGTATAATTGCATAATCCTTTTGCCAGTTCTAAGTTCCTTAACAATAATATCGGTGAATACTTTTTCAACACTGATTTGTGATGAGGCAATTCATTTGGTGTCAACGTGTTGAGAAATTTTTCTTGATAATAATCATTAGTGTAATCAATAGCCTTATCAAAGATGTTGAAACAATATCCATCCCCTGGAAAGGTTGATATCGATTTTCATTCAACTTATCAACATATTCAAAAGTCGTGACCATTATTTCTCTGCTTATAATGTATTATGCAGAGAATGCGTTATTCTATATAAATGGAAAATGGAACTGATTAAATGATTTTCGGAAACCTCATCATCGTTTTCATCATATACAATGATTATTTCTTCTGGTAACTCTATGTCTGCTTTAGTGTTTGTTGGTTCTTCTCCACAACCAACCCTTAATAAATATTGACTGAAATGTAGATCTACTCTTGCTCTCATATTTTTAGAAAGATATAATTTTTCAATCAATGACCACAAATTTGACTTCACCAGGCTTGCCGTTATTGTTTGTAGTATCGTTCATTTGGAACATGAATCACTTGTCTAAAATCACCTCCAAATCACTTGTCTAAAATCACCTCCATCATTGCAAACAATCTTCTTAATGCATTAGGCATTTGAATGAGGGTAGCTTCATTTATGCATTCTGAGATGCTCTGGTCGGATTCTAATAAAGCTCATTTCTATGCAGCTTCTTTGAAACTAGTGAAATAACATAATAGACTTGACTCACATGAATGTTTATGCAATTGATGTTAATAAAGGCGATGAGGTTATTGCATTTGATATGTTTGTTTCATTAGTATATTTTTTGTTTTTCTTATTATGCTTGTTGTTTCTTTCTTTTGCTGATCAAGTCTTTGACTGGCGTGTAATGACACCATCAATTATTACTTGTGTTGATCTCTCATTTAAATGGGGTGGTGAGATTGTTATATATTCTACTTTGTGTTACATGTATATATTTTTATATAAGAACTAAAAAGGTTTAGCCATATTTTAAAGAAATCTTCACATGTCATTGGGATTTAGAGCATGTACCAATTCAACATTTTTTTTTTATCTAGTTTCTACGGACACTTCTAATCTTATTGCATTGTTCATCGTTGGTCAGTTGAGAATATTTTCTCCTTTTAACTTCTAATCTGTGCACATTTTTTTCTTTACCTTCACAGAAAAACCTTCACAGTGTACCGGTGAATGCGATAATAATGAAGACGATAATAAAAAATAATAACATACTTTTCATACCGCTTGTGTGTGATGCAAATTTCATATTGTGCTTAACTATATTGTAAAATTTACAAAATAAATAAATATATACATCACGGATATTGTGTTACCTTTACCTTTGGTGGATGATGTCTCTTTCACCATACTGTTCTTATGTTTCCGGATTTTCAATAGCTATTGAAAGTGTGAAGTGTGTATCTGTTTAGAGTTAAGTATATATTCATTTGGTTTAATTGCTCACGTACAATGATAATTATTTTCGGTTTTTAATTGATTTTTGTTTTAATTATTATTTTTTGGATTTTAATAAATGATAATTGCATTAAGTTATTAATTAGTGAATCAAGGTATCTAACAACAAATGTTGTCGTAACACAAAAAAAAACCAACAAATGTTGTTCTTGCAAAAAAAAATTTGATAAATGTTTTTATATTTTTATTATCTTTCTATTTTTAATCAATTAATAATTATTATTCAATCAATAATCAATCAAGGATCTTGATGATATTTTTTATATATATTTTTTATTTTTAACTAATTCAAGATTTTTTTTTTATATTATTTAGTTTTTATATTTGTAATTTCATTTCTACCATCTTGCTATTTTTAATCAATTAATAATAATTATTCAATTAATAATCAATCAAGGATATCGATGATTTTTTTTATATATATTTTATTTTTAACTAAGTCAAGTATTTTTTTTAATATTTTTTTGTTTTTATATTTGTAATTTCGTTTTTCTATTTTAAATAATTAGTGATGATTGATTAATGAATAATCAATCAAGGATTTTGATTTATGTTTTTATATTTTTTATTTTGATTTTCTACTTGTAATTAATTGATTTTGTATGGTTTTTTTATCAATCAAGGATGGAATTAATTGATTAATCCTCGTTTTGTATTTGTAATTCATTAAGTGCTTTCATCCTTGGATTAAGTGTTTTGTAGGTTTGATTAATTGATTCATTAATCAATCCAGGATTTTTTTATATTTTTTTCGATTTTCTACTTGTAATCAATTGATTTATTTTATATTTTTGTTTAAAACTAATTGATTAATTATCAAAATTAGGGAGAAATAGGGAGAAACACATTTTGGGGGAAACACACTCACACTTTTAATATAGTAGAGATTTGTGTCATTCTATTCTTTCACATATTCCATTCAATTGCGTTCCTGTTATATTATTCCGTACCATTACATTTATGCGTAACAAACATGCCATTAAAGCATAAGCAAAAGATGGTAAATAAAAATTAGCATGAGCTTCTCCATATTCAATGGAAGAGACTCGTACCGCGTTAAGCGCAAAGGAATTAAGAATGGTAGAAGAGGAATCTAATAAAATTTCACCAATTGAAAGTATATATTGTCTATTAAGATGCATCAATATTACATTCCCTCAAAAAAAAAAAACAAAAAAAAAAAAAAAGATGCATCAATATTACATTTAACAATAGGAGTTGGAGGATGTATTGAAGTATTCGTGGTAGAGCCTCTATCCATATTCCATGGTACTGGTAGGCTCGTTAAATGCATTTGCTTGACTAGGGGTCTTAAGAGAGGGTGGATACTCACTAAATCATGGTAGAGATGTTAGCTGCCTCATTCTCAAAGATCCAACAACAACAACAACAACAACAACATGATTTCCATAGATGCCATACAAAGTATAAGGTTTATGATACATATGAATTTGTCATTCATGTTAAACAAGTCTACCACATCAATGACATTTTGTTAAACACATGCTCCTCCAAGTCTTTGCTAATATATTGTCTATCCTTTTGTCAAACCGCTTTTGCAATTAATGGTGCAATCAATCAATCAAAGAGACAATGGACTTACCCGTTTCCTCTTCTTGGTGACTAAGCATGCATATGGCAGTTCCACACCCCCTTTCGACACGATTTTTTTTTGCCAACCACGGCATAGTACGTAAATGGGTCATCCAGGGATATACGTGCCAAAGCTTCTTCAAGAAAGATGTCCGTGGTGGTTGTAGATTCCAACTTGTTAGAATCTTCAACATTGACAGACAGCCTTGTGGGGTAGGCTGATTTGACAGCATGAGCTTGTCCACGTTTACAAAAGGAGCCAAAGGAATTTGTAAGATCAGATCCGCCTCCGATCCCATGCACGTGGCGGGAAACTATTTCGTATGATAGCTTCATTCCACACCCATTGGATTGAGTGTCAATTGTTGCATCATCCGTCAAGTTTCCTGAGTTTTGAAGAGGCATAAATAATCAATAATCACTAGTGCCAGGGATCCATACATCTTGAAAAATCCCCATTCCCTTGTTTCCAAAAGTTTTCAATGCACTTTTGTTATTTTGAAAATATGTAATGGTATATGAGCATCACATGTACTTGAACACATTATCTACCTTGAATTTGATACACAATTATTCCTCACTCTCTTGTGATCTTGACTACTACTGCTACTTGATGATGATGATGATGAAAAATGTTTACAATTTGACATCTTCAGGATATCACTTGTATTTTGCTGCTGCTGCTGCTCCTGTAATAATGTACTACAATCCCAAAATAAGATAGGCTGTTTCCACTTGACGAAAGTTTTTTTAATCTACTTTAGGAGGGGATCGAACCCGGTCATCTCACTCGAGCAAGGGTGGAGACTCTAATGTGCCAAGAACTACTGGTATGGGGACCTTGCCCAAAATAAGATAGGCTGTTTACTTGGGTCACTTTATCACTTTAAAATAAATAAATAAATAAATAAAAAATACGAGTGACTCCCTTGTTTCCAAAACCTTAGCCATTGATATATGTATTCATAAGAAATTGCTATATTTCTACAAACTTACACAGTCTAAACTCCCTATCAAACTGTTGCTCTTTTAAGTTCCATTCTAACCGTCTCCTTGGAGGTTGGAAAACTTGAATACAAAAAGATAGAAAAAAAAAAGTCAAGATGTATCCGGTACCACTTCTCTAACATCCAAGTCTGCTATTGTCTCCTTCCCGAACAATGTAAAAGCAACAGTCACCTGCATGAATTTTGGATGATACACATCAACTCGGACAAGGGAGAACAGATATATAGACAAGGGTTCATTCATTCATTCATCACTGTTCTAGGACCCGGGGCCGGCCTCAGCTTTGACCGCTTGGCTAAGCCTCATCAGCTTGTCCACTGGAAAACTTAAAATCAGCCTAATGACCTTCTAAAACGCCATCACAGTGTTCGAAAATTGTTAACATGCATACCATTTTTTTCTTCAAACTGGCTTTCTTCAGGACACCTGAAAACCCTGTGAAGGCTCCCGAGACAATTCGCACGGGAGAACCTGGTCGCAGAATCACCTTAAGATTCTTTGATGCTGCAGATGTCTTGGCTCGTCCGTTGGGCTTTAACAAGGATCCATGTTCGCCCCCACCAACAGAATTTGCTTGAGAGTCTTGAAAACCTGATGATGGTTCAGGATCCCAAGTTCCATCCTCTTTGTTTTCTTCAAGAAAAGCTTGTTCTGCAATCTCCTGCTCCTCCTTCACTTTCCTGAATATTACTTCCATGTCTTCATCATCAACAGGCCTTGGTTTGTTAATTTGGCGCTTTCTGCACAAGATTGAATGAATGACAGCTTTACCTTCACACAGGATAATTCTGGATGTTTTAACTTAACTACTAACAGGCTTGAAATGCTAACACATGCCACGCATGTTAACCTAAATAAGGCATCTGATTGTCGATTGGTTCAATACCACTTACAACAACCTAACCGCTACTAAAGTCATAATGAGTCCAATAAGTACTTGGGTTTTTGTCCTCGCAAGATCCAAAATGGTTAACCAGGCTATTCAATCCGGTAGAAAACCTAACTTATGTAATTTATTAAAGAAAGGGGGGAAAAAACAGACCTGCATACTGGCATCCAATTCATTTTCCCACTAATGTGGTACGTTACGATACTCACTTAACAAAATAAGCTAGTGTTAGATTCATGAAGGACAAGTAGAAAAGAAAATTCACTTTTATTAGTCAACAAGAGTAGCCTGATTTATTAAATTAATAAATAAATAAAAAAGGTCGTCTGACAAGTTAAACAGCTAGTGTAGGAAAATATGCTGCTTACGTATTTCCGACCGTGGCTCCAACAAAGCCTCCAACGCCAACACATTCTCGGATGAAATCGTGGACTTCCTTGTTCATTATACACCTCAGAAACACACATCCAGGAAAGAGGGATTTCGGTTTGACAGAGATGGTTCCGTTTTTAAGTCTTTTTTTTATTTGGAAAGACGGAATGAAAACCTGTGAGCATTCATTAGCTAGTAAATACGAAGTAAACAAAAGAAAGAGTTGAATAACCAGAGCATTCGCAAGCACATGTACAGTTTTAAAAGTTCCTATTGTATTGCAGCATAGTAAAATGAGTTGCAGATGGTTCAGGAAGAGGAAGTAGCTGAGAAGAACATCAACCAATTGCCCAAGATAGTGCCAGGCACATGTTTAAAACTTAGTCAGGCTGGACCAGAAGATGCAGCTTGCTCATTACTTTTAAGCCCTTCAGAATGTCTGCAGTCACACGACTGTTTTGCAACATAAAAATACAGAAACTTAAGTAATTATACTGTCTGTTGTCTTTTTCTTCTCAAAAACAGAACCCAGAGCAGCTTGTAGCTTGATATTGCTATTCCATGCATACAGATAAGCACAGCCACAAGTATCTATGATTGAAGCAATGAAAATTCATCTTTTTGCACAAGTTCTGCTTTGAAGTCTTTGTAAGTTTGTTAACTGGCTGCCTATTGGATCATAAGATCTATATTTATCCTGTCATTACCCAACATTAGTAACCCAGATAATATGGATGTTGAAAATTCAAAATCTGGTGGGATGAATATTAAGAGAAGTAAGAAGGTCAAAAGAGTTGCATCTTTTTCTTGTTGTAATCTTATCTTCCAAACTTGCTAAACACAGAGGGAAATTATTCGTAGTAACCTTTTGTACCCACAGTTTCTGGTCCATGTATTAATTAATTAATTAATTAATTTTGTTGTTGCTATTTAATAAGTATCTAAAAAACAAATGGCTTACTGGTTTATATCACAACGTTTCATCAAAGCATGCCAAGAATCAAATAACCAGATTAGCACCTTGCACCTTCAGTGATAATCTAATCAATCACATTGACTCCATTCATATATTATTAACCAACAGAAAACACACACACTCAGAAATGAAACTAAAACCAGCACCAAAGGTTTTTGAGCACCTTTGCATGTTGTTAAGCTAAAAGCTCCAAACTTTATCATTAACAGTTGCATGTTTTAAACACAATTCACGCAGGGAGTTGAATGCGGGAGCGAGAGTGAAGATTGAAAGCCTAAGCGAGGACACCATTTATTAAGTTTTCTAATTAAACATTTCTAATTAAACTACTTAGAGGATTAGTAAATAAAAATTAAGAAAAGGGGGGAGGAAAGAGAGAGAGTGCCTTGAAATCCATAGAAGGAAAATTTCGGGCGAGAGATCGGGCCAAGAGGTCAGCAGTGTAATTGGCAGAAACTCTGGAGACCCGAACGACCCACCATTGAGGGCCCGAAAGAGCAAGGTTATCAAGATTGAGCTCTTCGGTCCATGAAACATAACGTTTCTTGGGTTTCTTGATAAGCCTCTCCTCCACCTCTTCCTTCCAATTGTAGGCTGCATTTTTCTCCCTCCTTTGTTTTCTGAGTTCCCTTCTCTCTTTGGCAGTCAGCTGCTGGGAATGGGAATGGGAATGGGAATCGTCAACTGACTCAACAGTGGCCGAAATTTTGAGCTTATGGAAGTTGAGTGAATGGGAAAACAAGGTTGGTCGTCCAGGAATCAAAAGGGTGGGTGCCGGGCAACAACTCCATCCCACAAGTCCTGCTTTCTGATTTATCATCTTCTTCCTTTCCCGGTAAACACTAAACAAACGCCTTCACTAATTGATTTGCTACCCGATTCGATTGCTTACTCGACACTGGGTCAACCGTGGACTTCTGGGCTGATTAACATCACGTTTATACGTTTAAATTCCTGCCGTCTCACAAGTAATCAACGGAAAGCGAATGAAACTCACCTTCAATAAAAACATTTTTAGGCGATACTGGGATAAGATGACGAAAAGGGTCGTCTAGTATGGGAAATTCTAACCTAAGGACTCCAACATAGGGAGTGATCCATGCAAGCAATCCTGACCATATAGCTTTTAATTACAGTGAAGCTGTGTGCTTTCGGATTTGTCACACATGTATACTCCCTATGCCGAAATCCTCCATAAGTAGAACCTTCCATGTAGTATTTGACATTTCGATAGATTTTTTTTTTTTTAATTTCATCTAAGGAACAAAGTTAGATTCCATCGGATTTGGAGTAGCTTTTTTTTCAATTTATTACGCGTACTGTGTTACCGTGGTTAATGTGGATGCATGTGTGATTTGTGGGAGTTGTTTCTCATCGGTTATTATTTATTCTACAATTTCATTGTTATCGTCTTCCATTGCTAGTTTGATTCGTATGACTTGTAAAAAACATACAAGATACTATATTGGATCCTTTAATTGGGTTAATACCCTGAAATTGTGCAATCACTTGTACAAAAACATGTCCCAAAACGGGTGGACTCAAATCAGTATCAATGCTACGTAATTACGATACACATTTGCTACATTTGATCCAAGCAACATGACGCTCGCAGATTTAATTTCCTGCGTGATTCTCAAAGCCTACTTAATAATATATATTGGTCGAAAACAAGCGAATACATGAATGCACCAAAGGTCTTTTACGAAAGCCTATTTTCTCCAAGAGAAGTAACGGTTTGTGTTTGGAATAAAAGTAGTCCGAGGAGTTTATTGAGTTTATGGGCGATGTAGAATGAAGACATGAATGCTTGATCAAGAAGGGGGTACCGCTTGAAGGAAGATAAGTTTGTTGTTATGAATGATCTTACAGCTATATGGTCTTCCATTCAGCTTTTTTACAAGAAGCAACAGTGTAAATCCAATGGTAGCAGCAAAGTTATGCATCACCCTAAAGGAAGAAGGTTGAAGATTGACGATGAGTGTTTAGTCTAAGTCGAACTGATGGAACTTGGAAGGAAGGAAGGACAGCTCAAGTTGATTAAGAACAAGGCCTCTGATGAGAGTCAACTTTGCTATAATTTTGTGTGCATTTTTCCCTCTATTTGTAGCCTATTCAATGTAATTTTGGGGTAGTTAAGTGTTTGTATAGACACATTTCACCACGGGTTGAATCACGAGACGATGAGACGTTTACGTCGAAAATCTCAACATTTTTGGGTGAATTGTGTGCGTTGTATTGGCATTTGTTATGCTTGAGTTTTCTTGTTTTTCTTTGTTATAGGTGCGGCTTGATAGAGTGCGTGACGAGGATCAGAACGGTACGAAAATCGTCCAAAACGAAGTTCGTATGAAAAAAGTGGTTATTAGTTATAAGGCCGTCGTTAGAGACTTAATGATCATTTAGGACACTCCAAAAACTTATTATGTTATAAGGACAATCTTTTTTTTTTTTTTTACTCTGTTTTGCATCAACTTTTCCCACGGTTATCACTTACGTGGTTGATACTCCTCGTTCAGCAAGTCCTGCTACATTTATGAGCAATATGTTGTATGCTTGTAGCATCCTTTATAAAACACGACTTCCATTGGTGTTAGCTTTTAACAAGATGGATGTGGCTCAACATCAGTTTGCATTGGAGGTAAAGCTTTACTCCTGAACTTGTATTGAAATGCTGTATTATGGTTTTCACTATTATTTTTCTGAAGAATTATTTCGTTTTCGTTTAACTGGCATTGAAAGTGTTCTTCTAACTACCAATAATGTTTTGGCTGTTTGTACTGGTTATTGTTGTTTGAAATCAGAGTGTTTCCTGAAAGTCAAGGGATTCATGTGCAAGTGTTTTTGGACTGTTTTTAAGCGATGATCATTGGAATTACTGAAATTTAGGAAATCTTTAAGGAAAAGAAGGTGTTGTACAACTTCAGCTAAAAGCATATTTTGTGAATTCTCCCAGGCTCTAATTGTGGAATCTTCAATGCTGCCCCAGTTAATAAGTTTCGTAAAAATTGGAGTAGCCACATGCTCCTTTGAAGCCTCTGTTGTTCTATCCTTTGTTTCTTTTCCGATTCCCAAATTAGAATTGGAAAGGGTTACGGAAGACGGATCAGATATACCATGCTTTAGCAAATCTACCTGCAATCATTTCACAAGAAATCTTGTGATATCTGTTAGGTAATATTTTGATTAAGCAAGGTAAAATTCATAAAAACGACCATTAGCCATTTTTTATGAAACTTAATAACTAAACCCAAGCAAGTAGCCAACAACAACCCTTGACTTACGGTCAATAGCTTTTCGATGTTTACTTACGGTCTCCCTTGTGTTTATATGCATTTTGACAAAGAAGTGTAAGCTCAAGAACTACCGAAGTAAGAATTATTTTTCTGATTTACATGCTACTTGAAGGAGTGACATTGATGACTTATGCAGTGACATTGATGTCTGATGCAGTGACATTGATGATTTATGCAGTGGACGTTGATGTCGATCACGCAGGACACCGATGACTTATCAGGTGACATTGATGTCCAAAGCAGTGACACAATAACACGCCTAGAGAAACATTCGAGCATTCATAGATTGTGTTTTACTAATTAGTTGACAAAGGTATTTGGGTGCTTATAATAGATGATATAGTCCCTTTTGCTTTCACAGCATAAGTACGATCGATCTAGGAGGCTCTTTATTACCTTCTTATGGGTTTCACTCACCATAGTGGCTTACAATTAAGTATTTTTTGGGTTTTTGGTGCTGCTTATAATAGCTGTGGATACTCATAGTTTGGGGTTGTTTTTCTTTTCTCTTATGGTTGCCTTTGTCCTGTTTCTTGGGTTGCAGGTCGATATAAGTGCTTTGTGGCATTTGGCTAGCGTGGTTTCTGTATTGGAGCCGGTTTATGGGCTTGCAACTATGAAAGAGAGACAGTTGTTAAAGGGTAGGACCATGATAGCTTTCAACCTTGTTTTTTGGTATATGGCTATTTGTGGACTGATCACACTATATTCTCATCAGTTGTGGTTAATGGTGAGGATAATCATGGTGTGCTTACAAGAATTATGGTTGGTGGATTCTTGGTCAAGTTCTTTGGTGATAGTTAATCTGGCGGGCCTATTAGTGCAGAGTGTGTTTTACTATGTGTGCAAGAGTTACCATCATCAGGAGATTGACAAGAGTGCCCTCTATGATCATCTTGGTGGTCTGGGCTTATGCAGTGACATTGTTGACTTATGCAGTGACATTGATGTCTGATGCAGTGACGTTGATGACTTATGCAGTGACATTGACCTCTGTTGCAGTGACATTGACCTCTGATGCAGTTACATTTGACGACTGTTTTTACAATTAGAGAATTGATGCAATGATATTGATGTCACTGCATATACTATTTGATATACCAATTTGGTAATTTTGTAAAATAACTTTATTTCTTTGATATCTTTAAATATTTGATTGGTTTTGGTTCATTTGATTAGTGTTGGTTTAAATATTCGATAACTTTTGTAAAATAACCGTATTTCTTTGTTTCTTTTGGTTTAAAGGAAATTTTTATAACAAAAGTATGCATAAATCGTTACAATAACACGACAATCGCATAGTTCGATACAATAAGACGTCACTACATAGATCGGTACAATAAGAAGTCACATCATCGTAAATGGCTACAATGAGACGTCATTGCATAAATCGTTACAATGAAATGTCACTGATCAAGGTTGACAATGGATCGCGGCGGTCAATACATCATGGTAGTCAATGAATCGCGGCGGTCAATGCATCTTGGTGGTTAATGGATCCCGGTGGGCAATGCATCCGGGTAGGTGGTCAATGCATGACGGTGATCAATACGCCACGTCGATTTTTATGAAGAAAAAAATTGATTTATGAAATTTATTCGAAAAATATCAAATTTGATTTTAGAATAAAGAAGACGAAAAAATATGAATTTTAGTGAAAAAATTATGATGATCCGAGTTTTAGATCATAATATATAACCTTTAGAAATATGGTGAATTTAAATATATATATAAAAAATAAAAAAACAAACAAACATCATTTTTTTTTATAATAATGAGTAAGAAGGGTGTTTCCTAAAAAAGTTTGGAAAAAAAGGTGTTTTGGATTTTAGTGAAGTTTGACCACGCGATTTTCTCCCATTTTTCTTTCAAACGCGCACGATCTTAAGGTCCCTCAAATCCCCAGCAAGTGCTTCTTCCCACTAGGGTTTAGTTTGGTTCAAAAAACACCTAAAACGGAAGAAAAAAATTCAAATTTTACAACAAAACCGTTTTACACAAGTTTTTTGGTCAAAGACCCGTTTTAACCAAATCTCCCTTTTTTTTTCCTCCATCCAGGCTCCAGCGCTTCCTCTTTTCTTTTCTTTTTTTATTTTTTCTTCCTTCCTTCCTTTTTTTTTCCTTTTTCTTCTTTATCCACTTGAAATTAGAATGTCCTTATAACTAAATAAGTTTTCTTCTTAAAATTAGAATGTCCTTATAACTAAATAAGATTTCGGAGTGTCCTATTACCCCTAATAAGTTGAAAATCAGTCTTTTTAAATAATTGACCTATGAAAAAATGGCGTGAGATTCAAATTCAGATGTTCGGAGAAAAAAAATAAAATAGAAATAAAATAATTATTGTTCAGCTTTGAATCCCAACATTTATGTTGAACGGAAAGTGAGGTCCGAGTACATCTTCGGTTTTCATCTTTGCAAATAATACAAACTAGTGGGGGTCTCCGTGCGCTGCACGGTTGTTGCCCTCGAGCATGTTTTTTCTGTAGTTGTTATGTGGTGAGTACCGACACGTTTTATTGTGTGTGATTAGTGACAGTGAGGTCTTGTTGAGCAGTTTTGAGTAGATGCATTACTGTTTGTACTACATTGTTGGATACTACATTGGTGAATACATATGTGATGCAGGTTATGTTACAACTGCAGTTGGGTGCGTTGGGGTACAAACATGGGAACCTGTGGGTTCACTTATTTATTTTACATTGGGCAGAATGCTGCATTTAAGCGCAAACTGTAAACATACTTCAGTAGTCATAGATTATTTATTACACATTCGTTATTTTATGGTACATGGTTCTTTTAGTTGGTTTTTAGCTTCAACCTTTTCATCGGGCTTGCAGGATCATCATCATGCGACGTAGTTCCTGTGTTGGTAGTTTCAAACTCCATTTGTTCTGCGTTGTGGACGTCGCTTGGTTTGTTGATAGTCTTGCCTTTGCCAACAGCTATTTCAGGTGTGGAGGAGCTTGCAATGTGGAAGTTGATATCTGTGGAGAGTATTAAAAGAGGAAGGGATGTGCTTACTGGGTGTGTTTATTAATGTGGTGATGTATTGAGAATTGGAAGAGCTCCTTTTTTTTGTAGGTTGTCTGATATTTTACCTGGCAGTGTTGCATCGGTCTGGCTCTGTGGAGTAGTGTTTTCAGATTCCTCCCCAGTGAAACCTTTTAACGTCCAATTCTGAACTGTGTACTGTGTGATGTGACCGGTAAACCTATTTTGCTGGGCCTTGATTTCTGCAATTATCCTGTGATCTTCCAACCATTTCTCAGTTTCATTTAGCAGTTGATTAAATCCCTGTGTTTTATGTAAAATAGAACAATGTCAGTAGGTTGTATATGACTGTTATATTAATTATCGGTGTATATGGATAAATACTTGCTGCTGCATGCTGAGAAGTTCTAATGCTGTGCGGTGTAGTAGAGTCTCTGCACTCTTGTCGAAGAACATTGCTGTTATAGTTCCAGAGTCGTCAGTAAGCTTGGCAGAAACCTTGCACCTATTTGCCAATAAGTGTAGTTTGTTGGAAGTGGGAATGTTATAGGGTAATTTTCTATACTATATGGAGACATGTTTTGTGAATTTGTTTCAGTGAAGGGGTGGTTTCCATTTTCAGTGTAGGGAGAGAATTTAATACCGTGGCACAGCTATATGATCTTCGTTACATGTGGTGCAGGAGAAAATTTCATCTGGAATGGCTTTGGTGTGGTACAGGCAGCAGGGGCATACCATGTAGCATAACTCCTGTTGTAAATTCGCAATGCTCGCTGCGACATCAACCCATGCATTCTGCAAAAGCAAGTATAAACAGTTGTTTAGTGAAGTTAATAACAGTGTTGGTGCAAGACATTGGCTGTTACATTTTCTGGGTTGAGTAAACCTTTGAGTCTTCTTGTATGTAGGACACGAGTGATTTCCTCATTCTCTTTTTAGGAAATGAGTAGATCTGTTGCTTCATCGGTTCCTTCACATTGGGCATGGCGGATGGCATCGATGTTGTTTCTAACCCTGAATATTTATGCGGTCAGATGGCAGTAATTTTTCCTGCTTTTAGTTCGGAATAATGAATTCCTTTATAGTAAGCTGCATGGTGTTAGGGAGATACCAGTTCTGGATTTCTTTTGCTTGAGGAATGTTAGGGTCCACGGCAATGTAAGAGTATCCAGTAGTGGCCAACGAAAGTCCTGATAAAATGTATATGTTAGTTGTAGTCACTTTTATTTCAATGTTCAAAGTGCGTGTTGTGTATTATTGTTGAAGAAGGATTTTTTTGTGACTTACCTGAGAAGGAAGAAGCTTTGATACTCTTGCAGAAGATCATGGGCATTGTGCTTTGCAACCTAAAAAGCTCAGTTCCTTGGGAGCTTGCAAATGTGCCCCATAGAGTAAGCAGTAGTGGTTTTGTGCTGTGTGTGGTGGGCTGTTAGTAATTTAAATACATGAAGGACTAATGTCAGTAGTACTAATATTGAGGAAAGACATACTCTTGTTGAATAATAGTGCATTCTTGGATTGTTGTAAGCTTTTTCCACGAATCTCACGTCATTTTCCTACTAATATAATAGACTATTGTAATGCTAAAACTACTCAAGAATGAAGCACATCCTACTAAATCTCTTTCCAAACACTACATGGGAAAAGAGAATTGTCGCTCATGTTGCTGCACATATGCTCATAAGAGGCTCATCATTCTTGATTGCCTTACCCAAGAGGCCCATTGTAGGTATTATGATAAAATGTAGCACAAAGTTGATAAATCGTTTCACTTTATTTAGAAGAATCAGTTACCCTGAAATTTAAGGCTTTACCTCAGCGAGTAGAACACCAATATTGAGCACTCTGTGGATGTGACCAATTGCGGAATCCTGAGAAATTTCATTAAGGTTTATCCTATTCCTCTAGTAAATAAAGCAGAAATCAGGAAAGTACTCTGTTAGATGAAGATAAATTTATATGGATGCAAAAGCTCACTTCTTTAAAATTTTAGCAAAGAGCTCCTTTGGATCAATAAGGTCCACGGCCCATCCAATTGACTCATCAGATTTGAGATTTTCAAACAATTCTTCCCTCTTTTCTTCCTTCAGTGTCTTTGAATCTGCATCTTAAAAAAAAGGAATCGAAATTTCCAGACACCACAAACAAAACAATGCAGCATAATTCAACAAACATCTTCACGAATGAGTTCATCACTTCTCCCTATTCGATCGTATTCATGAAAACGGTTTTTGGTGAGAGGTAAAGAGGATTTGAACCTACAAAGCTCAAAGTAGAAAGAGTCTGCTGGTAAGAGCACGGACAGTACAAGCAGCCATACATCATCGGTCCTGCAAATTTGAAACGATTTCCAATGGTAAATGTGCAGCAAAAAGAACAATAATTGAATGCGAGTGGAAATTGAGCTACCTAAAACAGGACCGCAACCAGCTTCGTCGATTCCAATTATACAGGGCTTCGACGCCCATTCTGGTGGAGCTTTTTCCGATCCCATTCTGATGAAATCCTTCTGTTTCTGCTCTGCCGCTTTTGCTTCCTGGCGGAAATTTGCCGTTGTTACCGTTCTAAAGGAATTTATATTCACGGAGAATGGTTAACTACAAGTGTGAATATGATACACTTTGGGGACTAAAACGTGAAACACCCCATAAGAGGCTCATCATTCTTGATTGCTTTACCCAAGCACATGTGCCCTAAGCTTCATTCCTCTAGAATGATTCGAATTCATCTTCATATATATTTTGAAGAAGCAAACGTAAGGAGATCAAAGTTGTTGAACTTGAATTTCCTAAACAAAAACAATCAAATCTTCCATTTTTTTGTCTATTCAGTGTTGTATATTGATTTTATAGATGTGATAAAATATAGAAAGAATATATGAAAAGAAATGATTACTAAAACTGGGAAAAAATTTGTTTACCTTCATTCAACTATGAATCCAAGCTTGTCATTTTGATTCCCCTTTCTTTCTAATTTCTTTTCCATAAAAACCTTGTAACTTCTTCTTCTTTCTCTAAAACAAAGAAACAAAAACAAACCAAAAAAAAAACTGCAACACGTCATCATCACATTCACACATTATAATATGTAAAAAGGGGAAAATATATGAAGGAAGAACAAAAACCAAAGAATATATGTTTATGAAACTCGATCGGAGATATGAAATAGGCGTTTAGATGAAAAGTTTGAATAATAATATCAGAAAACAGCAAAATTCAGAAGCCATAAATAATCCAAACGAAATCAACCTAAAATACAATTTTTTGGTGAAAAAAATACTCGTTATCTCACAACATTTGGGTGGAGAACAGGATAAAAAAATAGATGAATTGTCTTGAGAGTGGCCAAACACAACGCAACAATTTATAGCACCACTGCACACCTGGAATATCCATCCTCCTCAATTGCACACCCTTCCACCGATGTAGCCCTGAATATGGAGAAAAGATCTTATAAAACGAAAGAGACATCAAGAATATAGATGGAATGCACCATCACAATAGCCACATAAAATACAAATTGTTAATGAAATAAGCACGGAGAAAGTCACCGTAGGTAGATCCACCATCACCTCCGGTACCGCCACCGCCACCGCCACCGCACCACAACCCGCCCTATCGGCTCCAAGACCATTTATGCTTCCTCTCTCACGGAAGCCGAAGCCACCCGACCTGTGCCTGTTAAAATCAAAGAAGACATAAGACCAATCAAAGCAAGAACGAAACATATATAAAAATCAAAAGGGGGGAAATTTTCCCAATTGGAAAAGGAAATAGACACCAAAATTTCAGAAAGCAAAAACATCTTTTTTTCTTGAGGGATCCTCCGTTTTTTCCTAATCGGCAGAAGCAGGAGGTCAGGATAAATCCATAACAGCTGTATTCATTAGACTTTTATCTGATAGAGTACACAAGCCTTGTTTCTATTGGTCTGCTAGAGAGGCAAGAAGGCACGTGTATAAAGCAGAGTTTGGCGTTTGAGGCGAAGAGATGACAGAGAAGAAAGACCAGACCACGTATCGGGTAAGCCGGCAGGTGGAAAGCCACGTACCAAGCCTGTAAATGATGAACTGGTGTGGGTGACAGAACGGTGCCATTTAGGAGGCATACGGCGTCGTTTGACGGTACCATTGGCAAGTGAGGAAGGAAGCACACAGGAGAGCAAGCAGAGAAAAGCAAGGACTAAAATGGGAGGGGGGAAAACAAGAAGACCCCAAACAGAAAGAAGAGGAAACGACAATGGGAAAAGACAAAGGACATTGACGACCAAACTTCCACAAATAACACTAAACTACCTACTATACGAAAAAAAAAAAAAGAAGAGAAAACTTTATATAAAAAAAAAAGAAAAAAAGAGAAAAGAGGAAAGCTTCAGACTATTGGTCAAAGAGGAGGGGACCCACGTCCATTTAATTGATTTTAATGATCCAAGTTGACAATACGCACTTTATATTATTTTTGGATAGTGATTTAGACGCACATACTATCCACACAAATCATCCACACAATATTTTATAACCACACATTTTAACTTTTAAACTAAAAAAAAAAACACAAAAATTATGGACCACATGATACACTTTTCGGAGGATGGGTGAGACTGCAAGACGGCGACCGCAGACCTTCTCTCGGTGCCAAAATCATTTTCCATTATTTTTAGGGTGAATTTCCGGAAACTGAAGACGGAGTCAGCGGAGCTTAAGCCCATGCTGGCAACCGCACCTTCTACTCTGCCTCCAGTGGGAGGTTAATGGTTCGATCCCCGCCCTCCTTCCTTTCGTTTCGAAAAAAAAAAAGTCTGGAGTCGGCGAATTTAATTATATATATAGCCACTAGGTCAAATTTCAACACACAATTTTTACACCAGAAGTTAATTTTTTTTATTTTTCTTACCTGCCGCCGTTCTTCCTTATTGATTAGAACATATTTTTTTTATTTCTTTTGCTGCAAATTTCCCAAGAACAACAGCATCAACTTATTTATTTTATTCCGTGATTTCACACAATGAGGTCGATTTATTGGTGGATTCTTCACACGATTTGTGGTAAATTTTATTCAATCTTTTATCATTATTATTATTATTAATTTCTTCATAAATTTCTGCACTTTTATTATTATCATGAGTAGCTAATTCTATGTGTAAACTGTGTAGTCGAATTATGTGAAAGCGAGCGAAAACCCTAAGGAGGATGAGATTGGGAGTTGTATAGTGCGTAATTGAATGTTTTAACGATTAATTCACGTCCTAAAACTTATTTTAACATCTTTGAATTAGATTGATCACCTAGTTCGCTGTCACACACATCGAACTTATAGATGTATTTTGGGGTGAGATGTGGGATAAGGGGTTTTAGGATCGTTGCGTAGATTCGGCTTAGTTGTTAGGTCCGCTTCCAATACAGAGGTTTGTCATCGTTGTTCGAGCAGCTCTAGAACTTAATCATGTTAGGTTAATCGGTATTCTAAAGGGAGAGTCGGTTAGCTTCACATAGGGTGGTTAGATCGAGTTGTTCAGTCTAATCGCTAGAATTAGGAGTTGGCACCCGTGGATGTCGTTAAACTACTTAGGATAGGTAGGTCGGTTAAGACACGCTCCCTGTCAAGTCCTACCTTAGGGGTAAAAGTAGCTCGTGGGATCATAGCCACCTTTTAATACTTAGAAGTAAACTGTTAGTGCAATATTTATTTCTGCATTAGTATGATATCTTCCACCGTTATTTTGACTTGAACTAAGTTCGACGTCAGCTTTGGTACTTAGACATTACTCTCAGTGGATTCGACCTTGTGACCACTACACTCCCGTTGACCCGATACTCTGTCGGTGAGAGTTAGCGGTTAAGTATTTTGCTATCAGCCCCTCTTAACTTAGAGTTAGAGTTTCTTTCTCTGCATTTTTGGTTTAGTTGTTGTTGTTGATCATATTCAGCTGCCATTGCTTTGACTTCACAACCTCTGCTTAAAGTTTTACAAGACACGATGAATGCTTTCATTGCTGATGCTCTCACCTTGCACCTACCTTACTGTCACTTAATATCGAGCAGGAGGTGCTGATTATGTTACAACTCTTACATCTGTGACCAAACATATCAACATAAATTTTTTCAAGTCCAGGTAGTTGCTTATCATTTTGAAATTTATCTGTGATGGAACGGAACGGAACGGAACGAAGAGCAAAGAGGAGTCCTCAAAGTAGGCATTTTGGGATCAAGAAAACTAGCAACTACAGTTGACTAGAGTGTATTGCCTTGGATCGTGTTATGTCAAAAATGTTTGTGTTAGGTACAAAGGGAAAAAAGCATTGTGTAGTAATGAACATTAACCCTGTTATGTAACCCATTTCTTTTGACAGACACAGAATTCTTGTTGTATCTATACTCATTGATTTATTCAGGCAAGCGAAGCATGTAGTGCAGTAAAAAGTTTTTTTCTCTTCCAACGTTTGTCTACAATGAATGATTTCAAATAGTAAGAGGGAGTGAAGAAGCAAAACATGTTATGCAGACAAATATATCTCTAGCTTTTCAACCTCATCTGGGCTTCCGATAAATATTGGAGTACGCTGGTGGATCTGTCAAACAAAAGAGCTTTTTACTTAGGCAAGATATTATTCTCATATATGTGCAGACTAGAATTTGGTGTTGGTAGAGAGTCATAGCAGCCAGTTGGACGGACGGACGGACGGACAGTTAATGACAAACTACATAGACAAGATATAAAATTGATCACCTGATTAGGCTTAATATCCAGGATTCGCTGGTGACCATCAATAGCTTTCCCTCCAGCTTGTTCCACCAAGAAGCTCATAGGAGCACATTCATACAACAGCCTCAGGTTCCCCTCCGCCATCTTCTTATTCTTAGGGTTGCCATAAATGCCACCACGAAGCAGCAATCGATGTACTTCACCTACAAGACAGCCTATGTAACGACCCGTGTAAGATTTGGTGTCTGGGTTCCTCAGGTGCTCAATGTACTTCTTGAGATTGTCGTCCCAAAGGTCGTATTTTCCTTCATTAAAAGAGTAGATGTTTCCAGCCTTTGGTATTTTGATATCCTCGTGTGTCAGAACAAACTCACCATAGCTAGTGTCTAGTGTAAAACCAAAAACACCGCTTCCTAGCGTCAATGTGAAAACAGTAGAGCTTGAATACAGACAGTACCCTGCTGCTAGCAAGTTGCGACCAGGTTGGCAAACATTTACAATGCACTGCTGTTTTGCTTCATCTAGCTGCATCATCATCATCGTCGTCGTGGTGTAATTAAATTAATTAAGTAAGTAAGAGACATGGAAGGAAACAATCTAGACAACAAACAACAAAGTGTTTAATTGTTTTTTAGGAGTAGTTGGGGTTCGGGATATATATATATATATAAATAAGTGCATGTGATGAAAAGCAAATTGCTCACTAGGGAATCATCCGATGTGTCTGTGTCGAGTAGGCAGTGTTCATCTGGGCCATAGATACCGAAAATAGAGCCTGTTGTTAGAGCGGTATCAATGTTGGCGGATCCATCAATCGGGTCAAACACAACAATGTAGTTTCCGGATATGGTTTCCTCTACTGCAATGGGTACATCCTCTTCCTCTGAAGCAATAATACCTGTCCGCCCGCTGGACCTAAGGCAATTGCAGAATAACTACAAAAAAAAAAAAAAAAAAAAAAAAAGCAGTGACACAAACATTAGATAGATTAATTAGTTGCCTTGGGGGAATGGAATGGAAAAGCAAAGCAGTAAGCAGCCACTAATAACCTCATTGGAGATAACATCAAGCTTTTTGATCCTCCCCTTGGATATTAATGGTTCCGTGAGCTCCGGTGAGGTTAACAATACTAGATCTTTGAAGGAGGGAGGCAATTTGCTTGCAAGCCAATGATATGCTAGAGAGTACAATTGTGAGCTCGGTATCAATGGTGCCTGATTGTTCTTGTTTCAAGAGCCAAGTTGTTAAGTTCTCAATCGCGTATTTGTTTTTCCATGTTTTACTAGTCCCTGCTGCTGCTTCTGCTTCTACTCCGACGACAGCCTTGCATAATAATGGCCGCCGCCGGATTCCACCAACTCGACAAGAAGAAGATATCTTGAATAGGGCTGTTGATTGGGTTGATAGTAAACTGAAAGGAGGAGGAGGGAGGGTGGAGATGGAAGTGGAAGTGGAAGGGCGTATGCTCCAAACCAGAGCTGGAGCTGGAGCTGGAAGAGACATTCCTCCTCCTTTACCTACTTTTTTTTACAGTTTAAAATTATTCCTTCATGCTGCCTGCTGCTGCTACGTTTTATCCATCCATCTTTTACCTTTTACCTTTTTCTTTTTTCCTAAATGTGTGAACCTCAATCTTTTTATTTATTTTTTTGCAATTTATTATTAAGGACCAGTAGGTAGGTGCATATACGAGATTCCACTGCTGCTTCTGTCTTCCCCGATTAATGATAGAGTTACTCTCTAAATTCTACATCATGTTTAAACCAAAATAATCTTGTGGTTGTAATTTTTTATAATTTTTTTAATTTTTATTACAAGTGAAAAATATATAGTGAGATAATGATGATGTAAAAATGGTGTAGACTTAAGGGAGTAAACCTATCACTCCCCGTATTCCCCATCTTCATTCATCTTTTGCTAAATTATTGAGATGCTCCTATGAATATCTTTGAGCCTCACAATAACCTAACCTTTTTAGAATATCTTTCTACTCACAACCCCCTCCCCCCCCTCCTTTTTAGGCCCCTTCCTTCACCCCTTCTCCCACACTCATACCCACCCTCAGAGCAACTCCAAGAGTTACCATCAAATTTTACACCAAATCATCAAGTTAGTGTAACTTTTACATCAAATTTTATCCATCAACTCCAACGATTCTACATAAAAAATGAATATTCTTGGAATATTCAATATCCATATTAAAAAAATTGTTTTATTCTTCACAAAAAGAAAAGAAAAAAAGGAATAGTATTTGCTGGTGTCCTCCAATCCTCCATTCACAAACAAATTTGCCGGAGATTTTCATCTTCCCACCAATTTGGTGGGGAAAATACATGACCATTGGGGTGTGTTTTTCCATCAATTTGATGTTTTGATGGTGAAAAGAGACTCCATTGGAGTTGTTCTAAGTATCTCCAACAATAAAACTTTTAAAAGCTTTACGTGTGTATCACGTCTTATAAGAGCATCTCCAATTCTAAACTCATTAAAAGGTTTATTACTACGGCACATCATCAATTTATAAATATTTTATCTATAAACATATTCTTCACAATAGATAAACCTTTAAAATGTTTATACTCGGACCAACCAAAATACATTTTTCTCCTCTACTTTTTTGCTATGAACCGGTTGATGTTCATAAACCTTTTCCTAAAAGCTTTGCTTAGTCATCACCACTCCAATGGTCTTAAACCTTTTGCAGAAGGTTTAAAACTTTTGATAAACTCACCATTGTAGGTACTCTAAATATTTTCTTTACAATCATAAAGTTTTTTACACTGCCACATCATCACGTTATAAATCTTTACATAAACCTTTTAAACTCACCATTTGAGGCGGCCTTACCACCCAATTCTAACCCCACCCTACCACACCCCCTCATCTCTACGACCCACCTCACCGACACACACCCACCTTGCCCCCCACTTCCTCTCCTACACCCACCCCTATCCTGATCTACCACCCTACTCCCACCCCTACCCCTACCCCTACCCCTACCCCAACCACTTTACTACATCTCCTTAACTACCCAATATCATTCCTAACCAATTTCCACTTACACATTCATAATTTTCTTCCACGGGTTCTATCAATTTGTTTTCAACATAATTTTCTTTTTCACAGGTCCAAGATCAAAAAAAGATCATCATATTTAACCGGTCAAAAATTTTCAAGAGGTAGTTTTTTTTTTTTCCCAAAAAAAAAAAGGTGCACCATGGGAGCGGCTTCATGAATTATTGAAAAACCCTTATTTGACATGTCTAACGTTACACACTATGGAAACATATATACGAAAACAAATAACTTGGAAACAGAACAAAACAGAAACAACGGATACCGTCCTAATTAACAACACATAGAAAACTTAGCAGCCTATAAAATGGGAATCACTGTTTATAAATCATAGTAGTATTCGTTTCCTAACCTCATATCATGGCCCTGTTATGTATGTTATTTTCATTATGCTTTTAGGTTTTAGCCTATGAGTATATGTTGAGAAACAGAACAAAACAGAAACAACGGATACCGTCCTAATTAACAACACATAGAAAACTTAGCAGCCTTTCCCGGCGGTGTCCGGCGTTGTATTTTATTTTACCGGCATTAGTCCGGCGTTTAATAAAATCTTTCGTTCCCCGAGGAAAAAAAAAAAAAAAAAAAAAAACTTAGCAGCCTATAAAATGGGAATCACTGTTTATAAATCATAGTAGTATTCATTCAACATATACTCATAGGCTAAAACCTAAAAGCATAATGAAAATAACATACATAACAGGGCCATGATATGAGGTTAGGAAACGAAAACGATTTTCCTCTGACACTTTAGAATCTAAGTCGTGAGGAACTGAGGATCACAAATATGTGCCATGTTACAAAACAGACCACAAAAAAATGGGTCAAAACCTCCTTCCTCTATGTGTTACCATGGCATCGGAGAGGGGTTACGGTGACTGCGGATTTATGTGTATAGTTATAAGTATGGGGGATTTAGTTAGTCTGACTAGCTACTAATATCAATGACCGACCCATAAATTTTTCTCAGTGGAGGCCGAATTCTCACTAAAATACGATAGTGAAATTTTTTCTTGAAAAATTCACAAATGTTAATAAGAAAAAAGAGAAAACATAAATATCAAACATTATAAAAGAAAAAATAAAACATAAATTACAAACCGTAGATAAAAAACAAACAACGGACCCAGAAATTTTTCTCAGTGGGGGCCGAATTCTCACTAAAATACGATAGTGAAATTTTTTCTTGAAAAATTCACAAATGTTAATAAGAAAAAAGAGAAAACATAAATATCAAACATTAGAAAGGAAAAAAATAAAACATAAATTACAAATCGTAGATAAAAAACAAACAAAAAAAGGATTAAAAAAAAATGTAGCAGCCAGGATTCAAAGACCTGACTGCTTGGTTAATGCTTAGACAACATGCCAATTGAGCTACAAGGAGACTTTTCTTGAAATGTTCGAAATTATATACATACACAGGTACTTAATATTATTGGAGGGGTATACTAGTTCACTCTGAAATTTGAGTGGGGGCCATGCACCCCCCTCCTCCATGCTGGGTCCGTCCCTGGCTACTATACTTAATTACAAGGGGGGAATTAGGGGCAAATTATACTAAGGCTAAAATTCATTTATGTGATACCCGTGTTTTTACAAAATAACATAAGTGTTATTTCGAGATTTTACGGTGTATTATAACATTTTCCATTTAAAATTAAATATTAAAAGAGGCGTGTTTAAATAATGAAGGGCGTTATGGGAAATGCAACCTCCCTTAAGAGTTAAGACCCCAAGCTAAGGGTGTGTCAATGGTTAGAAAAATTCTTCTCCAAATCTAACATAGGGAGAATATCAAAACCTCCCCCACAACAACACTCTATCTATTTCCCTTTCCCTAAATTAAATTAACCTTCCTTCAAATGAAGTTATTCGATAATATGAATAAGACTTATTTATCTATCCACTTGCGCCAAAAAGAAAGCTTTCCTTCCCCAAATAACAAAAGGCAGACGAAATTAAAGCGTGCAAGTGAAATTAATTGTGCTTTTTATGTAGGATTGAGATCAGTTTTATATATATATATATATATATATATATATATATATATATATATATATATATCTCTTTTGCTAAGTGAATTGATTCATCTTTTCTCATCAAGATTTTGCATTCTGACATTTATTTCGATTTATTGAGTATACCCGTCTTGTCCGAAACAATACCGACAACACAATTACACGAAAATTTATTTTTCAGGTTGATATAATTTTAGATAAAAATACACGAAATTACAAAAGATACTAATTTTTACTACAAAATACGACATTCTTTTTGTACATTTATACGATATTTTTTTAACAAACATACGGCATTATTTTAAAAAGAAATCTCACTTTATTTGTTCAAAAGAAAAAAAAAACTACTTTATAAATATATGACATTTCATTCCTATTTTTGTTTTTGTTTTTTTGAGAATTCATTCCGATTTTTGTAAACAAGTAAAAATAAGAAGGGAAAATGTGTAGTTAGATTAGTTAGTTGAGATGTGAGAGAAAAGTAATTTTAAGGAATGGTATAGGGAGTATTATTGGAGTTGATTGTTTTATAGGGTGTTGAAAAAGTGAATCTGGAACGGAAAATAAAATAAATTGGGAGATTATAAGTAACCACCATTGGGGTCACTCTAAGCCCTACCTTCTTCATGCTTTCATTTTCAAGTGGAAAGTTAGGAAAGAGAGGGAAAGAAAGAGAGGAGAAACAAGAGAGTGAGGAAGAAGAAGAAGATTCACTCCTTCTCACAATCTACCCGTCGGTTTTTCAGACCAATCACACCAAATCGATCACGGCGAAGAGGAGAATGAGATGATATAAGTTTTGCTTCGATCAAGTTGAAGAATCGAAGTGGGTGTTTAAATCTTGAAGTGTTCTTGGAGTTTTCTTGAAGATTCTTGCTTGGGTTCAACTTTGCTTCAAAAAATTGGGGTAAAGGGATGTTCAACCGAATCTTTAGTTGTTAGTTGCTTTTAATCTTGCCCATGAACTATAGAAATGTTAGATTTGGTTGTTGTAAGTGTTAGAAATGGTTTGGAATCGAAAATGTTGCAGTTTGAAGTTTGAACATCAAATCTGCAGATTCACGTTGTTGACGGGCCCCAATGTTGCCAGAACAACTCTAGTTAGCTGTTGGCGGGCGTAAATTTGAGTTGGCGGGTGCCAAAGTGTCCTGTAGTGCATAATCTTGTTTTGTTCCTTTATTCGAGCATGTTTTAGTGTAAAGCTTTATGTGGTATGTCGTAAAATTTAATGTATGTGTTCTGGTGGCTTTGGCTCCGCACCATGTCTCACGGAAGCATTGAAACACTTTCCATTTGACCTTACGTGATATTGTCTTGATGATCAACGTCTTACTTGTTATATGGCGAAGTTAAGGGTTTGGTTTCTAATGAATTTGGCTCAGCACTTTGTAGAGACCCTCTATGTGGAGAAACTCGGGATCAATAGAAACCTTATTCCTTAGCTTCGTGGATATTGGATTAGAAAGTAATATTTTGTGCAATATATTTAGTGGTGTAATGTAGAGTTGGTCTAAGGTCTAGTGGTTCATAGGAAGCCTTTTTATGTTCAATAAACTTAAATGGTTAGATTATTAAACACTTAAATACGTACTTGATGAGTGTAAAAGATAAACATGTTAGTTATTGGTGAGGCACGTTTCTGTTTCGCAACATGAAACTATTACACCTCCACATGGTTGGATGCCAATCGGACTCGTGTAATATTTCACATGGTTAGATACCGTGTCATATGAGGTGTTGAATGTATCATGATGCACTATTCATCATGCAAAATGTCCTTGGATTAATATGTAACAAGTGTCTTCTTTAGTTGTGTCTATTATTGAGACCTGTAATAAGTGACGAAATCGCTAAAAAGATTGCAAAAATGTTGATAAAATAAGTGGCGCCTAAATGCAGTCATTTTTTATCAAAGTTTCATACAAGCCATCTCTAAAGATTAATGGCAAAAAGAGAACCTTTTTCCAACAATAAAACTGAGACTCTGACCTCCGAGAATTATCTTTCCTCATAGCAGCAATTTACACTCAAATTCATCCACAAACTCTTTAAAAGTATCTTCTCACTACTCACAGATTCCGAATCTTCAAGTATCCAGTCGAAAATTTGAAAAAATTACAGAAACCCACTGACAAAAAATTACAACTTTAGCAAAAGATGAACTTAATGAATAGAATTGATGAGATCGATGGCATTCGCTAGAAACTACAACACTCCTTGTTTTTCACTATTTCCAAACTGATTTTGCTCATTAGTAGCAGCATCAAAACGATTTTACAGAGTATTTGCTTTGATGGGTGAGTAAGAGGAGAATTTGATACACCTAATGCAGTGGGGCGGCGGCGGAGGATAAGGGAGGTAAAGGTTTTGGAAGAAGTTTGGAAAAGAAAGATGATATTGACATAAAGGAACAAGGTTTTTTTTTATTTATTTATTGTTTATTTGGGGATTGATAAAAGAAATAAAATAATATATACCTACAAAGGAAAGACGAGTCAGGTGAATGTTATGCGCCTTTGTTCCGTCAAAATTGACAGGAAAAAAACCTGGAAAGGGTGAAGATTGAGTTGATAAAATAAGTGGCAAAATCACCAAAAATAAAGATAAATGACAGATCAGTAACTTTGTTAAGAGATCGGGGTGTTTTATGACAATCACTCCTTGATACTTTGCTGATTTATTATCACATTTTAACCTTTTACCAAGTGGCTGAGGCACCAGAACCGAGGTCCAAGTTCGAGTCCTATTCATGGCTCATTGCTCAGTGTGAATTTCTACACAATGAAAAATATGTCCCCTTTCAACCATTACTCTCATTCCACTCGGGATAAAACAGTCACACACTAGTACCAATGTGATCTCTCTCTCTCTCTCTCTCTCTCTCTCTCTCTCTCTCTCTCTCTCTCTCTCTCTTCCAGTCTTACTCTGTTATTCCAAAATCCCTAATAATACAATATAGTAATAAGAGAACACTACACGCCTAAGCGTTACTTTAAGTGTGCGTCTCACACTAAACATAATATCAAATAAAAAATCCATGAGGGGCAGCTTACATTATCTTTCAAACACCAAAAGGCCACAAGTAAAAAAAGAACAAAATCCACATGTACCACCCATCTTAAAAGATACTTCTTCACATCGGACCTTGATTGTTGCCAAGCAGTTGTCCAACCAAATTTGTCACCTGCAGTCCAAATGAACAGAAGGCTTTATATTCTATAATATAATAAGAGGTCCAAAAAATATATAAAGTATAACCTTAAAAGGAACTAGGACGCTCAGGGCGCAAAAACAATCCTCGAGTTAAAAGAAGAAGAAAAAGAAAAAAAAAATGTAAAAGACCAATAAAGGTCAACAAGAACCTAGTGCAGAACAAGCACAAACCAACGTACCATCTCTTGAACTATCAACTCACCTAAAAGCTTAAGCTATTAAGTACAAGTGTAATTCATATGCATTTATATCTTGACACGTCTCTTCACATGTGAGCTTGTAAACACAAGGACAGTCATAGAAATGCTGTAACAGATTTAACATGACCACCAACAATACTAGTAGTTTTTCTTTTTTCTTTTTTTGTTGCAATTAACAAGAATCACAGAATGAAAGAGAGGAGCTGTAGAAAGAATATTCAACACTTCAGGAGGCAGGAGGCAGGAAGCAGGAAGCAGGAAGCAGGAAGCAGGAAGCAGGAAATACCCACACCACAGTAAAGGAAAAGTATGACTCTCAGAAGAAAAGCAGCTATTCTAAAAGGTTTAGTAGAGAAAGGGCTGTTCAAAAACACTGACATACGACTTTAAAGCAGTTTAATTTCCAGATTTGGAATGATAAAGAGTACATAGAATCCTTAATCTACTCAACATCACCCGGCAGTAGAATCAAGTGTTCTTTCGATACTGCAGTTTAAAGTAACCCAATAACACAAATGAGCCAAATATATTTCAACATGTAAATTGAGTCCCTTCAAGGCCTTCCTTGGAAGCTAACATTCCAAAAGATGTCATACAACCTTGTCTCTTGCAAAACACAAGACAAGAGCTATGCGTTGACTTCAGTGCCCTTTAGCCACATTGCGTCATCAAGTTGACAAACTCTAAAAGGTCTTTTTTTCACTAATAACAATCAAACTAGTCTAGTTGTAGGAGAATTTAACTTCCTACAGAAGCTCAATTCAGATGATGTTTCTCAGTTTTACACCACAAAAGAGTAAACAGGATGCATATACAATTACTTCAAATATAATGATATCTTGTTTACTTATTCTAGTAGCAACTCGGGATATTCTGTGGCCAGAACAAGTTGTACAATGCAAGAACTCAAGAATATACCGATAAACCATGTATCTCAAACAGTCAAAGCAAAAGGTTCGCGAATGCAAGGTTATGTGGAATTTGTACTAGAGAACATTCGACTCACCTGCCAATACTTAGAAACACAACGATCAATGCAGTTATTTTCACCCATGTTTAACTCAGATTCCTTATACCTGAAACCAACAGACTACATAAGTGGCACGATGTCTGACAAATAACATGCACATTAAAGGAACAGTTAAAACGTTCACATAAAACAGTCAAAAAAGACGCACCTGTTCTCGACACATTTGCTGAAACATGTGTGTGTAAGCCTAAAGCAGATAAATCAAAGAGGAGTGAGTGGCAAGAAAAACTCAACATCCAAACATCACTGATGGAATCAGGAAAAAAAATCAAAATGGACACTATCAGTTAATTGTGGTCCTTGCATAGCTCTACAGACTATGGGAGAGTCGAAGTCTACTTTGGTAAAACTCATGGCCCTTTTCGTCATTTACTAACTTTATATGCTATTTCCATTAGTTATTCTACTCGCAATGCTCATTACACAACACCAGCAGAGACACAAGGCAGGATTTTTCGTTTTTATGAAAGCAATTTTATCGGATTTGTGCGGAAATTTGTTAGCACTCGACACGTTATTTCCCACAAAATCTCATACACATAATCCACAAAGAAACTCTCAAATCAGATAAGAAACATGGATATGAAGAACAATGAAAGCACAAAGGAGGTTTACGCAAGACAGAAAAAGGTAATTCATACGCTTACTTGTTAAACAACTCCACCCTGTACTCCATCTCTTTCTCTGCCATCCCAAAAATCTTTTCAAAATTAAAATAAAAAAAGGTTAGAATTTTCAAAAAAAAGAAGAAAAAATTATTAACAAAGTGCTAAGGGGCAGCACCTGCTCTTTATCCAATCCAGATGGGGCGGGTAGGTTAGCTGCCATTGGATGTCGATGACAGGAACACGACTTCAGAGAGATTTTCGATGTTCTACGCAGCACTTTGATTGTGTGTGTGTTAAAGGATGGAGGGGCGGAAAAAACCCTAAAATTGACTTCTTTTTGTAGTCTAACGCGACGGAAGCACGGTACACGGTTAATGTCTTTATGGAAACCCTGAAATTTCAGTTCGGTTCGGTACGGTTAATGTCTTTATCGAAACCGAACTGAAATTTTCGTTTAATTAAAATTCGTTATCGAAACCGAACCGTTTGTTGTATATAACCGAATTGAACGAACCAAAATATATGGTTTGATTAACTAAAAATTGAAATAAAAATAACAATTATATTCGGTTATAAACGGTTTGATTTTTATTCGAATTTTTAATTCGGTTAAAAATTTATTCGGATAAGGTTATATACAATTTTTCTTGAACGCTTATAATATTTTGGTTATGAAATCTAGTTATTCATGTTAATTATTGACATTTCGGTTATAATTCTTTTGTTCAATTTCGGTTAACGGTTCGGTTTTTTTCGGTTACGGATAATTTAGAGAGTTATCCGTAACCGAACTGAAAATTTCGGTTTATCTATAATACTAACCGAGACCGAACTGAAAGTAGTTATTAACCGAACCGAATTGAACCAAATAACCTCGGTTCGGTTCGGTTCGGTTCGGTTCGGTTTTCAGATAATCCGTATCCGTGTACACCCCTACGGTCAGGAATAAATACATAACATTTTTTTCTCTTATGGGAATACATAACAAATATGAAGGAAAAAAACTACAATCTACCCCTTAAAATAACCTACTTTTATACATCTCCAACTAAAAAAACTATTATTACAATTATACCAACTCAAAATATTATTGATCAATATCTTATATGAAATTTATACTTTCATACCTTATTTTTAAAGGGGTAAATACAATTATTAATCACAATATGTGGTATATAAGACAGACTAACTAACATCGGAGGGAGGAGAGGTATCTCAAACAACATATCCACTAAGAGGTAATCCTTAGCTAATGAGCATGGAAATTTCCCCTTTTTTAATAAAGGAAAAAAGAAATAATAGACAAAAGTTGGCAGAAAACAACATAATCTTCGAAGATGTTTCCAACTACAGATAAACCTTCAGTTTGGGAAAGAAATTTGTTGTGTATGTCGGAGAAGTGCCTTAGAAAAAACACATGAATCCATTGTAATGCATAAAATAAGGCGTGGTAGATGGCGAGAGCCTCACCAACTAACATATCACATCCTCCTTCGAGTCTCAAAACGGTATCAACATTAAATTTTACAAGGTTGGCTCCGGAGGTTGCCAAACCACATTAAGAGAAACCGGAGGAGAAGGTATATTTTTACTACTCTATATTATTTTACGCAATTTAGAATGTTAAATTATGCCTAATGCATTGTGTATAAGGTCAAACTAATAATCGTTCGATTAACAAATTTAAGCCATTGATATCGTTGATTACAACAACAAAAAAAAATCGAAAAGCGTTGATTACAATCTTAAGTTATTAAGCCATTGATTTAGTTGATTACAAATTCGCATTACTTTTTTTTTTTTTTTTTTGAAACAACTCATTAATTTTTTTGAAAGGCGTTGATCACAATCTTAAGTTTACATGCAATTTATAACAACAATTTGTTGCATAACCGTAAATGCACCCGTATGCTACTTGGGTAATGATAGAGACACAACAAAAATTACACAACGGATGCAACATGATCTCTCACCCTTGATGGGTCCACATCACAATCAATTAACACTCATTGCAATCAAGGGTGGAAAATCATGTTGTGGCATCCGTTGTGTAATTTTTGTTGTGCCTTTATCATTACTCATGCTACTTTTGCTTACGTTTGATTATGATCGACATTATCGAATTAGATGTAAATCGTTTGACAAATATTTTTTTTGAACTTTTATAGGAGAAATCAATTGAAAGAGTCGTTTTTTTTTTTCTTTTTTGACACAAAATTGATTTTTTTTTTTTTTTTTTTGAAATGAGAAGTAAAAAAATACTGTAAATTTTGCTACATATGGACAAAATTTTGAATGAAGGACCGCTTTAAAAGAGTTGATTCTGTCTTTTGTTTCTCTGCTACATATTTGATGGACAAACATAGACAAGGAAATTCTACTACTACTACGGAGATCCGATCTAATGACAAACCGTGATAGTAAATACATCACATACAAGTTCATAAATCACCACAAACACACTAAATGAGTATCGTGACTTACAAAAATGCACCATATATATATATTATATACAGTGTCATAAACACAACAAACAATTTGCCAAAAAAATAAAAAATACCAGCACAGTCACACAACTATTTTCAAACATCTCTATAAAGTTGGGGAAAAAAAAAAAAAAAAAGAAGAAGAGGAGGAGGAGAATCCACACATTAAATACAAGAGCTTAATAATAAGAATAAATAAAACGAAAAGGGAAAGGAAAAAATATGTAGAGAAGAGAAAACAGAAGTATGTTAATATATTATGTGGGAAGCAAGCTCAAATCAAAGTTTGCTTGTTTTAGAGTGAAGCCTAGTGGCTTCTTGAAGTGCCTTGTGAGCATCATCATCCATTCCTAGGGTGAAGAGGGCAGCTGCCTGAAGGTAGAATGCTGTTGGCCAATCCGGTGAAACTACTTGCGCTTGAACCGCATCCCTTAATGCTTCTTTTCCCATACCATTCATCAGATAACCCAAGCAACGTCTAGCATATACTGTCGGTGACACCATTGTTCCCCCATCAATGAACTGCACCATCAAAACAACAACTTCTTTAGATATATACATTAGCATATGATATATAGCTCATGGCATATATACAGTCATCCACTGCATGCATTAATAATGCTAACAAAGGGAAACTAACTAGCTTTATTCTTCACTTCTTCTTTTTTTTTTGTTTTTTTTTTTGTTTTGACTAACTGGTGTCTAGATGTTGCTCAAATTGCATAAATCATCATACCCTCGATTTCTACAACATGTGCTAGCTAGCTAGCTGCACAATGAATTCAAAGGTACGTGTGATGAATAATACGATATTTTGATGACACACCAGTGTATAACCGTCAATGGCAGTTGCAAAATTCATTGCCCTGAAAGCAGCATCTCCTTGTTTCTTTGAATTCAGAGTTTCCTGCATTTGATTTGTCCACATCTGAAAAGATAGCTGCATGAAAAAATATATATATATATATGATTATTTAAGTACTCTAGACCCGGGGGGAAAGAAAATGTATACATATTCTCGACCAAACATAAAAACCCTTCCGCTATTGAACATAAACAGTAGCCCATTAAGAATGTGGAACGAGCTTACAACTCAAGGCTAGAAAGATAAACGTAATTAAAAAAGAATACCAATTCAAACAAAAGGCTGCAATGAAACCAGATCCCATGGTAGTAGACATTTTTTCCTGATGATTAAAGCCCAAAGTTGAAATCTTTATCAAAATTTAAGCAGAAAGAACGAAATGGAACCTCATTGGCAATCCCTTCATCGTCCTTGTACCCAGCCTTTTCCAGTACTTCATGGATGGCAGTGAGATCCATTCTTAAGCAAGCTTCCCCAATGGGTGTCAATAACAACGGTTCTGCTGGGCTTGCAGTGCCGAGAGTAATTCCCAGAAGAACATAAGATGGAACCTGATCATTTGCGTAAGTTACAAAACATGATCATCACACAGAAGAAACAAACAAATGAGCATAAGGAAATATCTTTGTTAAAGATCAAAAGAAGCTATACATAACTTTCATGCCTACAACAGAAAAAAATACAAATATCAAGCAACCCATCCTTCCCGTTTTGTCACCACAAGGCATTTCGTGAAAGGAGGACCGATTTTTTAGTATTGATAGCTGTTATTACCTATCACGTACATGCAAAAGAAAAACGAAACAATAATATGCAAATTGAAATTGATACAACACTTCAGCCGACATGAAACAAGATTTAGACTGAGGCGAATGAATCCATTATGTCACTAAAAGTGCCACTATAGTGCTCACGGTCTATTGCAATTGTCTCCCAAAATACAACAATGTTTATTGTTTATAGTAGCTGCACTACAAACTCCCAAATGCAGCAAACTGCGGATGTTCTGTGCTCTCTCCTAGAACCTATCTTGGAAAACAATGCTATGATTGTTTAAGAAAAACTTATCGAATGAAGAAAGCAACGTAAAATCGTAAATCGGTTCAGCGGTACCATTCCCAGGGTGTATAATTCATAGGACTTGAAAACTGGATAAATTAGTTTTCCAGTTTTGAGTCATAAATGTTCAATTGGGCAACTCAACAAGGGAGACTTCAAGTCCTTACCTCTGTTTCTTTCTGAAGTGACAACAGAGCAGTAACAAGGGACTTAGCATTTGGCCTTTCACGAGCTTCGTACTGCAAACAACGAGTGGCCAACCGCACCAACTCAGTTCCATCATCATTCGAAAAATGACCCTCCAAGCAAGAATCCATCAGCATTAGATAATTCTTTCCACGAATGACATCAAGTGCCTGCAGTAATGAAATGAACAGGGACACACTCCAAGTTCAGGCTCTCGAACAATGAAACTGGGACTTATTATGTCAAAAGAAAATGGACAATTGGACATCACCGATAAATGATTATTTCAAGCGAGAATCCAATTTAAAAAAGTAGATGGAGAGGTGTGATGTTCATGGCTTTAAGATACTGGTATTTTCTTTGGGGTTCTTGGCTTTATTTGCACGTAAGATGGTACCATTCAGAGGCTATCAGTAGAAATTTTCTTGATACTAAAAATGGAATAACAGAAAGTAGCTGTTGTTCTTACATCTCTATGGCGGTCTACGTATCAAAAATCGCACATGTAAACAAACCTTCATTGAAATGATTGTTGATTCAGGACCAGGTACTAAATGAAATTAAATCCATGTATCGTAACAAAATGGGGGCTTACATGACTGGGTGGAATATGTTTTCCACTCAAGAGATCAAGCAACATGGTACCAAAGCTGTAGACCACACTTTCTGCGGTCACTCTTCCTGCAATTGCAAAGGAATGACAAAGCTTCAATTATTGTAGAATCAGAGATATGGCAGCAGACAACGTTCAAAATCAATTGTTGCTTCGGAGAAGGCTGAAGTGAAGCACTATAAGACATAGTATATTGAAAAAGAAAACTCTTCATTATGAAGTCTCTTCACAACGCAAATTGTAATGTGGAAAAAGAGAGAGAATAAGCCCATGAGAACATCATACTGATATGTCCATTTTGTAGAATGTGTTGCTAACCTGTTCTCAAATACTCTGGAGGAGTAAAAGCCAAGTTTGTGCTGTAACTTTTTCCATCTCTACTATTCTTCATTAGCCCAAAGCAAGAAAGCCTAGGATCACCATCCTGCAGGTTATATAGATGTCTTTAAAAAAAATGTACTTTAGATTTAAAATTTACAAAGAAACTGTAATTCAAAGAACTTGCTTCACCTCATCAAACAAAACTCTGTAGCCATTGAGATCATGGTACAAAGCCCTTCCTTTACTACTGCAGTACTCCAAAGCTTGGGCCAAATACAATGCAACCCGCAACCTCATTGCCCATTTCATAGGTTGGTGTTCCCCTATCACAATTCAACCCAGTAATAGAATTACATCTGTAATCTTACACTGACATAAAGAATTCAACTGGGAGAAAATGTAACTCTCCACTCCGATTTATAGAATTAATCAAGTCTAATCTTGATTTTCTTGGTTGTCGTTGTACAATATGTTGCTCTACCTACACAAGTATAATGCCGCCATGTTCAGAAAGTCCCAAACTTCCAAAACCCATACAACTTGACTCCAAGTTCTAGAATCAAAATGGCTAGTAACCAAGTGTAGGTCCCAATTCATTTAGCATTCAACCTCTCCAGATCCAAATGTGATCACAGGATTTTTGAGAAACAAGTTCAAGAAAGAGAAAGTGAAACTATACTTTCATTCATTACCAGGAATTAACAAATTAGTACACGGCTTAAAGAAAAGCAAAGATGAAGAAGCTCACAATGAAACAGATGCTTAGCTAGCGTGTCGTTGGGCATAAATTCGGCCACCAGCAATCTCTCCTCCTCTTGGGAACAATACCCTAAAAGATTAGCCAATTTCTTGCTCCTTAGATTGCCCACTGCCCTCGCCTCTTCCTAGCACAATTAAGATTGCCAATTATATGACAAACAACGAAATCATCGAATCCACTCAACAACAGAAATTCTAAGGTTAAGATATACTATCTTCCATCATGACTCTATCTGTGTGTCACTGTCTCGTTTATTGATATACTCATGTATCCAGATTAATACATGTGTGATGTGTCAGCTTCTAATTAATGATGTCTCAATTAATAATAAATTTTATAGATATGATGATATGATCAATCATTAAACTTGGAAGTTTCTCATTGAATTGATCGTCTAGACACAGCTAGAGATGGCAATTGATTCTTTTTCAATATGACAAATGGACAAACTCTACTACATGCAATTTGCCAGATCATTACATTTATAGATCATACGGGCAGGCACATGAAGGTAAAGATATGGTAATTGGCATAAAGATGAGAGAAAGAAAAGTAGCAGAAAAAAAGTAAAGTAAAAGAAGCAAACCATGAACTGTCGAGAATCAGGCCAAGCGGATTTATTGAAGCGCTTGACAGCAATCCAACTGCTATTACTAAGCCTGCCTTTGTAGACAACGTTTGGCGCCTTCTCGCCGTGCTCTGAAACAATGTTTTCTGATGAAAACCCATTGGTTGCCACTTTCAGTTCCTCATAGCTATACTCACTTAAGCTCGGCAATGTTCTTTTCTCGTTCTTCTCTCCATTCTCTGCCAACCCACAATCAAATTCAAAAGAAAAAAAAAATCGTTTCTTTTAATATCCCAGAAGAAAAAGAAACCATCTTCAAAAAACTAAAACTCTACCAAGATCAGATGATTGTAACACGGTAGCCTTGAGCTGAGGATGCCACCAGCAAAGTGAAAATTTGGAGCAAGTGGCTCCCATTTAATAAACAGTTTCTATGGTTTTAAAGAAAGTTTCTTCACTCTTGAAGTTGAAGTTACGGATTGCAATCTCGGTCTCTTTAATATACTTGTGAGCAGCAAATGATGAAATATGAAAGCAATAAAACTACCCACAAACAGAGGAAGGGGAATTTGGATATTTTTTCCCGGTTATGAAAACAAAACAAAACAAAAGTGAAGTAATGGTAGGAATGATGATAGCTAGCGGTCACAAAAACAAAAGAAACTTGCTGAAAATAAAGTCATGTTGTGGATCCAATGGCTTTTTTTTTAATGGGTTGGATGGACTTAGTTTTTTGACATTTCAAATTACTGTTTATGGATAATGGATTGATGAAGGCATATCATATCCAATTACAGCAGAGAAAAAAGAGGCAAGACTGGAGCTTTGATTTTCCTAAGAAAAGAAAGATGGCAACTTTTCTTCTATATTATCTGTAGATTGGCTTTTTGTAATTTATAATTTGTTTTTCATGGATTTGGCTTTTCTTCTTAATTTATAATTTGTTTTTTCATGGTTTTGGCTTTGTGCTTTACGGAAATTTTATTATAGTCCTGGAGTAAATATGACTTGGTAATCCAGGATAAAAAAAAAAACCAACAAAACATACAAGGACCCACCGTATCAAAAAATATAACCGTTTGTTTTTGGGGGGAGTTTTTTTGGAGTTTATTTTAGATAAGGTGATTGAAGTAATGATTAGAAAGTTGATGGGGTAAAATAAAGTAGAATAATGATTGGTGTAGATTATGAAATGATTGGTGAAATAAAGTAGAATAATGAATAAAATAATGGTAAAAAAGGTAATAAAGTTGATAAACTGAAATGATGATAGATGATTTAATATTTTTTTATTTGTAGTTGAAGATTTGATTGGTGGAAGAATTCTAAGAAATGATTGGTGATGTGATGTTTAAAAAACTCCCAAAAAAACTACACTCCAAAACAAACACAAGCGTCATGTTTTTTATTTGTAGACCAAGTGTGATATAATGATCCTAAACCACCATAAAACCAATGTATGCTTTAAGCTTGTATAGATGCTTTATATGCTGTCTTTCAACTTCCTCATCATTCCATTGTTGTGCTTCCCCTGTTTTGTTCCCACGCTCACTCCTCTTTTTCCCTCATCTCTCCTCATGCTTTCCTCACCTTTTGATTTTCACTCTTTGCCCCTTTTATTTCTATGTATTTCTATACGGGATCAAAAAAATATTATGATAGGATAATTTGGTTTTCAAAAGAATACATGGTCATGTTTGGACACAAATTATTTTTTTATTTAATTTAAATGTTTGGATAAAATTGTGTATTTGTGTATTTTTTTCGTATTCGTAAAAAAAAAAAAAATTTGATCGAACCATTTATTCACTCCACTATTTTTTAATTTGTTTTTTTATTTGTTCTATTTATATCTTATAATTTTTTTACCAATCATTTTTTCATATACAAATAAAAAAAATATTAAATTAGCTCTCACCGCTTCACTTTATTCATCCCACTATATTTTTTATCATTATTTTATTCATCATATTATTTTGTCCCAGCAATCATTTTTTTTATCTACATAAATTTCAAAAAAAAAATCTCAACTTTGTAATCATTATTTTACTTTACTTCTGCTTAATTCGTTTTAAGTCGGAATGATTTATATCCAAACATATTTTATATATATCACACAATGAGGGGATGAAATCATAAATTAAGAGATTATCATTATTATTAATTTATTTTTTGAAGAAGAACTATTATTAAAATTATCAATGGTCCATAAGTGGTACAAACAGAAATGCAATAAGCAACAAATTAAACTGTATTGAGAATGGTTCAAACTCGTATAAGATATTAAGAGATTATAATTTTGCAATAGGTAAAAAACTGTATTGCGAATCGCTTTTTTTTCTAACAAAGGTATTGAGAATGGTTCAAACTCGCATTTCTTTGAAAGAAAGAAGAAGTTCATCATAGTACTTCACATAATAATAGATATTTCACACAATAATAGATATGATAAATTAAATAGAAATATAAAATAAAACAATAAAAAAACAAACAAATATTGGAAATTTTTTAAAAAGGTTTCTCGGGTGTTGTTGAGACCACCCTTTACCTACTAGATTCGCCCTTGTGTATTTCATACATGAACACCAATGTTCTAGATTAATAATTTTGACTTTTTAATGATGAATATAATAAAATATGTTTGGATGTATAAGTGGGAATAAAGTGGTAAATAGAAAATATCAAATAAAAATAATTATCTTTCAACAATGGCGGAGTCTTGAAATCAATCTGGCCAAATATGTGCTTCTTGAATATGTATTCATTCTTACATTTTTAGCAAACAAAAGTTTCATAGTCGACGAGGACACAAAAGAGTTGTGTTTACCCGCTAGCTGGTATATTGGAAGTTTCAGATGACCTGCTTGTTGGCACTTTAAATAATCTTAGTTTTAAAATGGGTTTAAGTGTAAATATCGAATAATCCATTTCAAATCCGATTTTGATTGACTTACGGAATGAATTTTCAAGAGTTAAAAACAATTTGGAAAACTACTTATATAGTAGTTGATATTAGACTTTTGAATCACCCGATTCTGATATCGGGTGAATGAAAAATTAACACCTAAAATTATAGTGAAATATGTGAATTGTCGTAGAGAAATGTAAAACATTTGTCCTGCATAGATAACATACCTCGAGTATGCTCTACATATAAGATGTAGAATTGCCCCACGAGGCAAGTGAATTTTGTAGATGATGTTGGATGTAAATGTTTGTTGGTTTAGTACTCCACATGCATGCTGCCCGGCTAAGGCCTAGTATAACCTTTTTGGGCCAGCACAACATATTAATTTATGAATCAAGGCAAGAGAATTTTGTAGAGGAGATAAGATGTAGATGTTTGTTGGTTTAGAACCCCACATTCGTGCTGTCCGGCTCGAGCCTACGGCCTAGTATAACCTTCAACACAACATATTAATTTCTGAATCAAGTGAAGAGTTGCATATGTTCGGCTCAAATAATGAACTTTGTTTGAATATACAGAACATTTCGAACGGATGCTTCTGTTCATTTTTCCTCCATTCAAAATTCTGAAGAGTTGATATCTTTCTTTCAAACAGATAGAACTCTGCCTTTATCTACCCATAAACTCCCCGCAATACATAATGAAAAGGACACAGGAAATACATTGCATATTTCTGAAAAACTCTACATAAACTTTTCCTTGCATCCATTGTCTGATATAACAAGGTTGAATGATCAGTTCATTTGTTAGTTCAGCGTCAAGTCTGCCACAATCGAAACAAGTAAAGCACTATTAGATATCTTGAGACTTTTGTCATAACTGTGGGCATATAATCGGGACAATAAAGTCTTAAGGACAACGTTCTAATCAATAAGTTTTCATGTTTACTTATGCTTTTTGCATTTTATTTTTGTGCATTACACAGGGGCGGCTCCACCTTGGCCCCATATGGGGCAGTTGACCCCAACCCAAAAAAAAACAAAAAATTATATGTATTTTTTACTTCATTTAAAATTTTTATACACTAATATGCACTAACTAACCCACTAATTTTTTTTCAAAATTGACTCTTAACCCATAATACTACTAGGATTTTTAAAATTAATGTCTATAAACTTATAATACGATGTTTTGATCTCGATCCCCGACCCGTGTTTCAAAATTCCTACTGCCACCCCTGGCAATACATGAATAAAATATTGTTCTACAAATTTCTTGTGTTCATATTTGTAGGAATGTTCGATTGTTTTATTTATGTTCAAGTAAACACATATTTCAGATTTTCATAATTAAATGAACATGTAAATTAGTCCCAACGTTGCTAAGAAAACAAACATTATAAGTGTGGGAGTGTTTCATCTAGAAAGTCAATCTGACGATCAAGTATCTAGACTAGGGACGGACCCAGCATGGTAGGGGTGAGGTGCATGGACCCCACTCAAATTTCCGGACGAAGTTATTAATATATATCTCTAATAATATTAAAACTATGTATGTATAGTATTTTAGACAATTTTTATTGTAATTTTTCATTTTGCTCAACTGGTTGAAAGCTTGAATACATATGCTAAGGTCAGTTCAAAATTTCTTGGGTCCGCCATTGATCTAGACATGGATGATGCAAAGACAAACTGAATAGATGGTCTGAAATTCACTATTACTCATTGATTATGCAATGGACGACAACTGCTATGAGAATGGTATTGAAGTAATATATGAGATTAGGATTTATAAGTCAAAATGTAAAGTATACTTGCAAGTGTAAAAATTGGCCGGAGTTATCACATGCGTGGAGAATGAGAACTTGGCCGGAGTTATCACATGCGTGGAGAATGAGCTGAGTTGGTGCGAATAGTATGATTTTGCTAGTCACCTACGGTGTTCAATAAATATGACATAGGAACAAATTGTTCATAAGAGAAGGTATATAAATGATTTGGCTCGAGCTCGAGGTTGATTGCTCAAGGGCTCGATTGCTACGAGTTGTCTGTTGACGATGCTGGATCTCGTCTATGAATAAATCCGGACCGTTTAATCTAGGGTAATATGAACGAGGAATGATTTTTGGTTGATTTTTAGAATGAGCTTGAGAGTCTCTCAAGTTACCTACGTATCCTGTTATGTTTCATGAATCAAGTTTTTTGTAGTTTCTTAGGGTTGTTTATATAGGGGACGTTTCATCCCTTTCCTTGTCCTGCAAGGAATTACATTATTATTAATATTATTATTTCCCTAAAGATATACACGCATAAATCCCTATAATTTAGGGATAATTATGGACATATTTAACTGTCAGGATCAGAGTCTTTATGAATTAGGATTCTTCCCTTTCCTTATTTATCTTTAGTTATCCAACCCGTGGAATAACTTTTCCGAGTCCGCATCGCGGCTCAGTTCTGATCGTCTGTCCCGCAGACTTATTGAGTTTGTCCTGTGCAAACTTTTCCGAGTCCGCACTGCGGCTCAGTTATGATCGTCCGTCATGTAGACTTATTGAGTTTTTCCTTTCTAATTCTTAAATCTGAACAGTGGAATTCTTGTTCCAACGGTCCAATCTCTGGCAATAAGCCTTCGATCGATCGCTGCGTTTTTGTGATCTTTGCATTTTGGTGATACAAAGAAGATCTTTCCAAATGACGATCGCCATCTAAACGGACTCCTCTCGGCATGAAATTTGGAGGGCTTGTTCTTCCCTCCTTCTTCATCAACATGAACGGTGAAATTCTTGTTCCAACGGTGCAATCTCTGGCAATAAGCCTTCAATCTGATTGCGTTTTTGGTGACTGCTGCGTTTTTGGTGATACAACATCTTTCCGGCGACGATCGGACATCTAAACGGACTCCGATCGGCACGCAATTTGGAGGGATTATTTTTACCTCCTTATTCTTCAATCTGAACGTTGGAATTCTTGTTCCAACGGTGCAATCTCTGGCAATAAGCCTTCGATCTGACTGCGTTTTTGGTGACTGTTGTGTTTTGGTGATACAACAGCTAATTTTTGCCGACGATCGGGCATCTAAAGGGACTCCGATCGGCACGAAATTTAGAGGACTTGTTTGTCCCTCCTTATTCTTAAATCTAAACGGTGGAATTCTTGTTTCAACGGTTCAATTTCCGGCAATCAACTACTGATCTGACTGCGTTTTTGGCATGTTTTTGCCATTAACTTGATCACGAACCACCTCGATCCATTATCGATAGAAGGCCCTCATTCTAGCGCCAATTGACGATGCTGGATCTCGTCTATGAATAAATCTGGGCCGTTTAATCTAGGGTAATATGAACGAGGGATGGTTTTTGGGTGATTTTTAGACTAGCTTGAGAGTTATTTCTCTCAAATTGCTTATGTATCCTGTTATGTTTCAGGAATCAAGTCTTTGTTCCTTAGAGTTGTTTATATAGGGGACGTCTCATCCCTTTCCTTGTCCTGCAAGGAATTAAATTGTTATTAATATTATTAAATCCCTATAATTTAGGGATAATTATGGACATATTTAACTGTCAGGATCAGAGTCTTTATGACTTAGGATTCTTTCCTTTCCTTATTTATCTTTAGTTATCCAGCATGTGGAATAACAGCCGGGGTCGCTCTGTGCGTCCTGCGTCGAGCCCCCAAGGCCACTTTGGCCGATCTGGGCAGCTCCTCTTTACCAGGCATTGGCCGACCTGCGGTGGCAGGAGGAGGAGTTTCTGCCGATCTCTCACTTGGGGTTAGGGACCTGTCCTTGGGTATGTGCTTGGGGTTCTTAGCCCTTAATGCCTTAGTTTTAGAGGCTTGTAATTTATTATACGACTTAAGAGGATGACACGTGGCGTAGTTTGGGTGCCATCATCATCCGTCATGCTGGTCAGCTGGTGATACGGCCTTATGCCGATAGAATGATGCGGATTAAATAAATATTGTAGTCGGGTAACAAGTCAACCTCTATATGACCGGAGATTGCAATTTTGGCAAAACTAATAAGCTGTTGCGCAGACCTGGCCCACTCGGGACGAGACCGGATGATAACAGTCCCGACTTGTCCTAAATTGAGCCAACTAAATATTGTTAAAATATATAGCTTTAGTTCAATATGATAATTATATTGTGGAAGTGGGGTGTTTTCCCTGGCACTTAAAAAAGCCTACAATTCTTTTGGGCGTAACATTTCTCATTTTCGTCTTCTTAGTTTAAATAACTAACATAGTTTATTTTCAGGAGGCAAAAAATAAGAAAAAAAAAATCATGAAGTGAAACGATTGCCAAATTAACATTCTTTGTAGGTAGAAGTGTAAGCGACCGAATCAAATTAGAGATTTTATTTATCGAATTGAAAGAACCTTTAAAACAGTGATAATCAAACCCAATACGAGTTCGTTCAAGCTAGCAAGGAAAAAAAGATTGAAATCCGCTCGATTAAGTTTTAATCATATTCGAGTTCAATTTCGTTTATACTCGACAACAATCTGTGTAGCACTTTCAAGCTTGAATTGTATCTCGAGAAGCTCGAAAAAAATGTATGAACTTGAAAGTCTTGAGCTAACTCACAAAAAAAATATAAAAGAATATACATTTTTCAATATATTTAAAAAATGCTCGATAAATCTCATGAAAATATCGAGTCAAACATTCAAATGCTCGAGTTAGACTCTTTTAACTTTATGAAGTGCTTGAGTTTGATTAGACATCAATTAATTCATATTTGAAATAAAATTTGGGGTTTGAGCGAACGGTTCTTTTCACTATGAGTGTTTTTACACTCCTACACTATATGTGGGGTTGGCATGCAATGCAAATTATGCAATTACCTATTTTTTATTTATAGTATTTCACCACCCAGAATCTTTTTTTTTTAGGAATACTAGCCATGTTTTTTGTTTTATCATGAATAAATAAAAAAGCACATTAATGAATATAATTTTGTAGTTGTCGAAAATAATAATAGTAGAGGTAGATAAGGTTTATAACGAAGAAGGGGCGATGGATGGGTCAAAGCCGAGTATTTGGTACTCCGTGTAAGGGTGCTGACGACCGTCTCTTCTTTTACTTGGTCAAAGCTTTATTTACTTGGTCAAAGCTTTTTTATTTAAATATGGTAAACCCTACCATTAAGGGTCATTTTATCCTCGATTCTGTAAAAGTGAGAGAGATTAATCAGAACCTAGCACAAAGAAATCAACACGCCACTCAAAAGCCTCTCTGACTGAAGGGTGTTATCAATCTGAATTAACCCCATTACGGGAATCGAACAGTGACATTCTCCAAACAGGTTAGAGGCCGTGATTACTGTGTCCACGCTTTCACCACTAGGCCATATTCAGGGGATTTAAAGTTTTTTTTTATTTATATTTACTACTAGTGGTATACTCTCCATTCTCTGTATATACATCATTTTATTAATTTTTTGTTTTGTCTCTTAAAACAAGATTTACAAGTTTTTTTAAAAAAAAAACCAAAAAATTAAAAATGAAGGATTTACGATGCTAAAAAAACATTTATTAACAAATTTTCTTAATCTCATCTCTAATTTATACACATTATTAAAAAACTTTTACTTTCTTTACAACTATAGCATTTTATTATAAGAGTTAATGAATGTATTAGGCATTAGTCAGTCATCTATAGCATTTAACAACATTCTTTTTTCTTTTTAGGAAAATTTAACAACATTCTTAAGTACCCGTACGATGACAAATTTTATTGGACAACGATTGTAAAAATGTAGTATCACGTGACATACACTATAAACGTATTCCTATTTTTACTTTTTTTTTTCACATAATACATTTTTTTATTATGTGTGAGAGCTTAGAAACGAAGGTATGTATACCACTTTGCACAATCTTAAACGTTGTATTATAAAATTTCCCGTATGAGTCACTAATTAGGATCAAGCGCTTACTATTGTTTTTGTTTTTAATTGTGCTGAAAGCAGGTTTGAACTCAGAATCTTCTGCTCCGATTCCATATTAAGATCAAACGCTTTTCATTATACTAAAACAAATTGGGATTAATAAATATACTATTATATTTCCTTATCTTATATCAAGGAGAGTACTATGGTTATTACTCTTACTATATTTTTAGTCTTTGTTTCCCATTGGAGTGGTGAGCCCCTCTGATCACGGATGAACCGGGTCCGGACCTAATCTTACGGAAATTGTGTCATAAAAGACAAAAGTCTATCCACTACATCACCAGTCAACCCCCGGCGCATAATATACTTTGGCGGGCCTTAGATAAAGTAAATTTGTTTGGTTTTCATTTATTTTTTCTAGTCCATACCGAACCCAATCAGAATTCTAGTTGTGCTAGTTGTTTTAGGGTGTGCCGATAAAACTCACCTATAAAAAATCAATTAGTTGAATAAATATAATTTAGTAAGAGTTGGACTACCATAAAACAACTGTTTAATATGTGATAACTATACACACCTTTGCTTGCAAAGGGTGTCATATATAATCCGTCCGGTTTTTTTTACGATTTTAAATCGAATCGAATCAGTGAATTCTGGTTTTGATATTTTCTCGAATCGAATCGAATTAGTCATTTTATGAATTGGATGAACCAATACAATCTGATCTGGTTTCGGTTCAATTTCGGTTTTGATTGTATTTTATTTACCATAAAATTTTGATTTTTTCTTCTAAAAATGAGACAAACACCATTATTAGCACCATGCTCAATGGTCGTTATAACAACAATTTGAAAGTTCTTTCACTTTTCACGATCAAAGGATGAAGAATATTAGAAGAAGCAAGCAACGGTCGGTGAGCTCAAACGGCGGTTATCGGCGGTGAAGCATTTTAGGTTTAGGTTTAGGTAGAAGCAGCGAAGTATAAGGTTTAGAAATTTAGGGTTGTGTGGAGGGGTTTTATAGTAGGAACTAGTGAACAAATTAAATTATATATATATATATATATATATATATATATATATAAAATGAAGTATAACCTGTTCGGTTCGGGTCATACTAGGTTTTATAGATAAAATCGAAAATCGAATTGGATTTAGGTTCGGTTTTTCTTCAATGAAAAAACCAATTGGAAAACCGCGGTTCATCATTTTCCTGGTCCGGTTTAATCCGGTTCGATCAGTCGATCAGGTTTTCCAATTTCGTTTAGACACCCTTTGCCCTACCTTTTAAAAAAAATAAATGTGTCTTTGGTTCGTGCTCGTATTTGTATGGTATACACACCTCAACATTTAATGTGATTATGACTTAAAAATTAATTAACACGCATCAATTTGTCGTCCATCGAGTGCATTATTTTCTTCTTCTTATATTTTTGCTAAACCTCACTGCTAACATAAGAGAAAGACTGTGATTACCACTTTTATCGATCACCGTCTCTGGTTACGAGTGTTTTGTTTGTACACAATATCTAAAGTTGAACTATATATTTTAATGTTTATCTGATAAGATTTATGATAAATCAGTTATTGGAGAGTTATATTAAATGAATGAATGTGATACATCCACCTCACATCTATACGTTAATATTGTGTGAAAGTGGATGATTTGGATAACTCTCATCCATCCATTTGATAAAACTATATTACTAACCGATGTACCATAATTTAACCGACAGTCAACCGTCCAGTTTTATTACATAACTATAAAGGACCGTAGCGCTTTCTTATAACCTTAAAGGACTTTTTAGGTTCAAATTACATTGTAACTTTTTTTATAACTATTTATTGAACTTTACTTATAGCTCGTGCAAAAGTATGCTCTAAATAAGCAAAATTTGTCTCCATGACATGGTATAGTGATAAAAGATTAGGGTGCTTTAAAATGGCAGTTGGACTTTTAAACTGAAGTGTGGATGTGCGAACCCCGTAAATGATGACTTCTTTCAATTCTTTGGTACAATAATTAACTCGTGACTTTTTAATCACTGTGCTTTCACGATTAATAATCAAAATTTACATCAATTTGAAAGCCGTAAAATTTTAAAGTGACAAACCTCAATCCGAAAATTCTTAAGCGCTTTTTTGGTTTTCATTCTCAAGATATCTATTAAGATTTTTTTTCTTGAACAACACTTGAATTATGATATACTAATAAAGTCCCACAACATGGTCTAAGAGTAAAGGTTTTGAGTGCTTTTAAAAGCGGTGGGCCTCGTTCTGAGTGTGGAAGTTGACTCCGTAAAAGAACATTTATTTCGTTTTTGTTTTGTATAATAGAAAACTTATTACTCTGAGCCATTGAATTACCTGATTAACATCTTCACTATTTGTGACATGGCGAGTGGGGGACGCAAGTGGTGGGACGTGAGAGTGGGACTTCGCTACAGTGGTTAGGGTTTACCAGCGATATACTAATGAATTTAGAAGACACCGGAATACGAAGTGTTATTTTAGTAAAATGTCATCACTTTAATAAAATAAAAAAACATTTTTTCGAAAATCCACCGGAGACATGTTCCCCGGTCCTTATAATATATTACATCAATTTTAGACTTTTCACACAAATTAAGAAAATGGTTAAGTGTAATTAATATTAATAGTAAAATTCTAAAATACTTTTTGACTCTTATTAATGTAGATGAATGTATATTAACTTATGGGTAAAATGGAGAAAATATAATAAATGTTCAATCGATATTCTAAATGATTTATATTATGAGACAAATTCAAATATCTGTTAACGAAATTACATTTTAGGACGAATGTAGTACGTCAAACCCTACCTAGGCCTCTTGATTCTATCAGGCGGGCCATGTTTCTCACAATACACCAACTGATACTATTCGACAATTATTTAGATGCAATTCGAGCTAACATATTACTCAAAATTTATTAAGTAAATAAGAATAATGAATCTTCTACATTTAATTTTGGATAAATATTTTGTAAATTCGAAATGTATTATTTGGCTCAAGTGGTAATTAATTTGAGAATATCTAAAGAGGTCATCGATTCGATCGAGTTAAAAGATTTATTAAGTGGCCAAACCGGTTTAGTCAATGTGAATTAGTTTAGGGATCTAGGAGATTTTAAGAAAAATATAGTGCTTGATACAATAAATAAAAAATTCGCTAAGAGTACCGGCTGTGTAATTTTTTATTTTTTATTTTGAAAATCATTGATATATTTTTTTTTAAAGAAGACGGTGTCAAAAAATTCATCATTTACTTTTTCTTTATATATGATTTTTTTTTAATATTTTTTTTTTGGGAAGGGCTGTCGTCGATATTTATAATGTTTCAAAGTCAAAGTTAAAAAAGAAAAAAGAAAAATGGTATTCCTGCAAGTGCTCGTGGGGTCGGTGGGTAGTGAGTAGCAATGATGACCAACACTAGACTACACTGCAAAAACATATCATAAAACTTTGGAATTGGGTCCCATCTGCTTTCAATTATAACACCATTTTGGATGCCACACACTTTGACGGGAACCACCGACACCCACATCCACATGCCTGCTTTCTGCTTTCAGAAAGCCCCCATACGGTTTTACTGTCTTTGGATCACATGGAAATGGAAATGGAAATGGAATGGATCATACGGTTTGTTGTCTGTGGTTAGGTTAGGTTAGGTATGTTGTTAAAATTATCAATCCAAAGATTTGTTTAACGTGAAATTCAAGAAAACGAAACAATAAAATTGACTAAAAATTTATTGGCCAAGGCGAGTGTAGAAGACTCTGTCCCTTAAGATGTTTTAATCCGATTATGTCTGCACTATCATAATGATAATCGCCTCCCAAGATACAACAGTCATACATTCTTCAGATTGTTGCACTTCAATGAGAAGAAGACGGCGAACCGATTATGTTCTGTAAATCTATTTTCTTGACTCGAAATTATGCGAAGTATTTGTATGAATTTTGATGCAACTGACCAGAATTTCGTCTAAGTAAAATTCTCATTAAAAAATCTGCGTCTTTTTTCATTATAATGGTGGTAATTTATAGGAGAAAGATTTTCGTTCATTTAACAGTTGCAACCTTTAACCGAAGAGTTATAACCCTTATTTGGTTGTAACCTTTTACCGAAGTGATAACTCTTAGCCTTAATATTCAATTCAAATTTCTCCAACAATCCCCACATAAATGAAAATTAATGCAAATGCAATGCTGACTCTGAAGAGATCACAGGCGGAAATCTGTTGCATCTGGCGAGGTGGTTTGTTGCCTTGAACCTTCTGTAGTAGAGTACCATCGGACATACTCGGGTAAGCAGAGAACTAGGTCTTGAACTGTTTAGGCTTTGGTGCATGCCAAGACAATGATACTTACACAACAGATCTCCTAACATTCTCGAGGTTCTCATAGTTGTGTCCGTTTTGGCCTTGAAACACCTTGGTTTCAGAAAGTGTGTTAGAGAATTCAGCTCTCAAATTCTCGTAGCCTCACTTCCATTTACATAGGTGACCTCCTATAAAGAGTATCATGCAATACCCCACTTGGCTTGAACAAGATATAAAAATCATTAAAAGCTTAATGCTTAACCTAACAAAATCACAGAAAGCACTTTTGTTTTTAACAGAATGGGTAAGTGCTAACTGTCCCTCATAACTTAGTTGTTCCTTTTGAACCATGATCTTGGGATCTCCAGTCAGCATGGTTGGGTTACCATCACAAGGGAACATGCGTATTGTTGGAAAATGATGGTTAAAATTGATATGTTAAATGATATGTCATATTTGGCCTATTGGGCCTAAGTGGTGAATGGAAAGTGTTAGTAATAAAGGGAAAATTGGAGAAACCAATTTCTCCCACATTGGAAGGAAGGAAAGAAAAGAGCCAACATATATATGATGTTGTTTTAGTGTAGTGGTAAGAAATTACCAACTTTATACACCGTTCTCTACGCGCGGGCGCAGGGGGGGTGCAAATCCATCCGGATTTCAGCTTGAACTTGTGTGCAAGCGCGCGTCCTGCGGACACGAATGCATCTCGATTCAAAGGCTCCCATTTAAGGTTTATTTTTCGAACTGGATACTGAGACCTTCCAGCTGACAACACTTATGGCATCCAAACTGCTGCTGTGCCTGTTCCATTTCCTGCTGTAATGACATTCAATACGAGCTGAGGCTGTTCCACTTCGAATTCCATCTGTTTTATGACATCCTCTACAGAATAAAGCCTATATAAAACGACCTCTGAACCGAATTACACACCATCAATCTGCTTCTTCTTACTTCTTTTCTACATGAAAACTGAGAGTTCAAACTACAAGGTTCTTAAGCAATTGAAGGCGTTGTGCTTCCTGTCATTGCTATCCGTTCTATCCTGGGAGATTAACGTCCCGCTGAAGCTCACGGCACACGAAGGTGAGGGGACGAATTAGTCTTAAGGAAACTGTGTGCAACACAGGGCTCGGATCATATATCCTTTTTCCGTTTTCTTTGCAATTGTAATTCGAATTTGTTGTTATTCGTTTCTTTGTAATTTTTTTCTTTCGTTTTTGAATAAGATTGTCCAACAATCTTAAGACTAACATACAGAACAGCATACAGAACCGAATTACACACCATCAATCTGCTTCTTCTTACTTCTTTTCTACATGAAAACTGAGAGTTCAAACTACAAGGTTCTTAAGCAATTGAAGGCGTAGTGCTTCCTGTCATTGCTATCCGTTCTATCCTGGGAGATTAACGTCCCACGAAGCTCACGGCACACGAAGGTGAGGGCGAATTAGTCTTAAGGAAACCGTGTGTGCAACACAGGGCTCGGATCATATATCCTTTTTCCGTTTTCTTTGCAATTGTAATTCGAATTTGTTGTTATTCGTTTCTTTGTAATTTTTTTCTTTCGTTTTTGAATAAGATTGTCCAAAAATCTTAAGACTAACCTGATAATTCTTGTTCATTGACGAAGAAATTGAGAACGAACAGTTTCAATAACTGTGTTGAATCGAAATGGTTCTTGTGTTGAGCAGTTTGATCTTAATAAACTGCTCATAATATGATTTTGTGATTCGATTTTACGACTTGAAGAAAGCGAATCGAGCCGTAAAAAGCAATTTGCTTGGTTGAATCAAGCTGAATTATAAACAAGCTGGCTGAATACTTGTTTGTTAAACGAGCTGGATTTTTAAACAAGCTGTTTAGTTTGTTAAACGAGCTGAATTTTAAACAAGCTGTTTAGTTTGTTAAACGAGCTGAACTTTAAACGAGTTGGGTATTAAATCGAGCTGTGTTGCCTTAAAACGAGCTGTTTAGGGGTTTAAAACGACAGTGGTTCAATAAAACGTGTTCTAAACGAATCTTTTGTTGAATTGAGTATAGTTCAATTAAAAATTGTTCTATAAATTGTTGAAAGGAAATTTAATCAATTTGTGTGTTAAATTTCAGAAATGACAACCAGTACGGCTCAGAATGGTGCTGATGGTCAGACTCAGCCTTTGGCTATGGTGCAACAAGTGCCAAATCGAGGTGTTGCTCCTATGAATCAGCATGAGAGGCCGGAAAAATTCAATGGCTTGAATTTTAAGAGATGGCAACAAAAGATGATGTTCTATCTCACAACTTTGCGTATGGCTAAATTCCTAACCGATGATCCACCAACACCGGAAGCGGAAGGAGAGCCGAATCAAGATTTTCTGTTTGCCATGGAGGAATGGAAACAATGTGACTATTTGTGCAGACATTATGTAATGAATTGTTTAGTTGACTCATTGTATGATGTTTATTGTGATAAAAAAAAATGCAAAAGAATTGTGGGAGGCACTAGATAAAAAGTATAGAACCGAAGATGCGGGTACAAAGAAATTTGTCGTTGGCAGGTTCTTGGAATACAAGATGGTGGATTCTAGACCACTCATGGAACAGGTGGAAGAATTTCAGTTGATTCTTCATGAAATTCAAGCTGAAAAAATGGAGCTTAGTGAGACTTTTCAAGTCGCATGTGTAATTGAAAATTACCTAACGGTTGGAAAGATTTCAAGAATTACCTTAAGCATAAGCGAAAGGAAATGAGCATGGAAGATCTTGTTGTTAGGCTTCTTATTGAAGATAACAATAAGAAGTCTGATAAAAGAGGAAACAATTCTAATAATTTTCCAAGAGCTAATATGGTGGAACATGGCCAAAGCTCGAAGAAGAAGAACAAATTTGTGAAAGGGTCTAAGTCGGGACTGATGTTGTCAAAAATATCAGGTTTGCGGTATATGGATTTTGAGGTGGATATCTAGCTATAAAAAGTGTATTTTAGTGGTGTTTTCCGGTGGTGCCTGGCGGCGGCCATGGATTCCGGCGGTGGTGCTATATCAGAGAAGAAGACGGGGGCAATTCGGCTTTGCCATGTGTTTATATCATTTGTTGCCCATGTGAATGAAGTTACATAGCTCCCCATATTTATAGGAGGGGGAAGCTTAGGGGCTAAGCAAGACAAGTATTACATGATATCTTTAAGTAAACTTAGTAGTTAAGTAAACTAAATATCTAGATGGCAAGTGGATCGAATATCTCGGCGGCGTCCTCATAGGATCGCGTAGGTCACCCGCTTCGCCGTCCTGTCTTATTCTCGCTCTCTGCTGCTTCCCTTTAAATGTTATGATTGAGGTCGCTGGCGGACCCGTTTATCGAATGAGATCGCGTGTCGGCCCCCTAATCCCATTTCATCGTCGCATAAGGTTGAGGTCTTGAAATGGATCCGAAGACTCACGGCTCTAACTTGGCTTGTGAGCTCGCGGGTAGTAATGGCCGGTGGCCTTATCCTCTAACGTCGGTGGTCGGTCAAACCTGAATAAGGATCCGCGGACCTAAGTACGATTTAGGTACATCAATGGCCCCCTACTCCGTGCCCTAATCATTTTCTTGAAATGTTAGGCGGGGAGTAATAGTCTGCTTGCGGATTTGTTGCTTTGAAAATACTGTGATGGCTCGCTGTTGTGGCGGATCGCCTGTTAGATTTGCCTAAGTGCCGTACTCTGAATAGGTCTTTTCGCTGCTTGCGTGTAGTTGATGAACTTGGCCTCTTGTGGCGTGTGCCACGAATTGATTCTGACTGTGGTTTTTGCGTCGTGAATCGATTTAGCCTTAGGTGGCTTGAGAGCTTTTAGTCTTGTAGAGGGCTTGCTCGAAGACGAGCTCCAAAATATGATGCCAACCTATAGGTCGGTCTTACAAGAAGGTTCGCACGTAGGCGAATTCCAAATATGATGCCGACCTAGAGGTCGGGCTTATAAAGTGCTCGCTCAAAGGCGAGTTCCAAATATGATGCCGGCCTAGAGGTCGGGCTTATAAAGTGCTCGCTCAAAGGCGAGTTCCAAATATGATGCCGGCCTAGAGGTCGGGCTTATAAAAGATGCTTGAGGCGAGCTCAAAATATGATGCCGACCTAGAGGTCGGGTTATAAAGTGCTCGCTCAAAGGCGAGCTTAAAATATGATGCCGACCTAGAGGTCGGGCTTATAAAGTGCTCGCTCAAAGGCGAGCTTAAAATATGATGCCGACCTAGAGGTCGGGCTTATAAAATGCTCGCTCAAAGGCGAGCTTAAAATATGATGCCGACCTAGAGGTCGGGCTTATAAAATGATTCGCTCGAGGGCGAACTCCAAGTATGATGCCGACCTAGAGGTCGGGCTTAGAGTGCCGATACTGTTTATCGGGCTTGAACTGGTGTTGGTGAAAACCACCACTATGTGCGCGCGCGACATGGCGGATGCGGCTTAATCGCCGATAACGTTCTATCGGGCTTGAATCAGTGTTTGCATCGCGTAGCGAATTACCGATTATATGCTGTGCATTGCAGCTAACAGGCTTAATCGCCGATAACGCTCTATCGGGCTTAAAGTGCCGTGCGTGGAGCGACGGGCTTTGAGTGCCGATAACGCTCTATCGGGCTTTTCGTTGTAGAGAAATCCATGTTGATGGCGAGCCTGTAGCAGAGAGCTCGTAATAAGATAGCTTGTAATAAATGTTTATTTTGCTTTTGTGATGATTTTCCCAAAGTATTTTTGAGCTCGCGCCTTTATTCTTTTGCTCGAAATATTCCATCATTTTCGAGTCCGCTATTTGGGTTCGACGTATCTTTGGGTTCGACGTATCCGTGTATGTATACATATATATATGGCCCCCTTGTTTTTGGCGAGGTCGAGGACGTTAAAGCGTCGAACTTGCTAAAAATAATTGAATTTAAAGCCTTACTTGTTTCTGTTGAGCTCGATGACTGAATTAAAAATCCGATGTGCGGCCCCCTTGTTTTGGGCAAGGATGAGATTCGAGTAACTTGTCTGAAACAAATGTTGAGGTTGAGATTTAGAGCTTGCCGATGAGGTCGGACTTAGAGCTGGCCGACCGAGGTCGGACTTAGAGCTGGCCGATGAGGTCGGACTTAGAGCTTGCCGACCGAGGTCGGACTTAGAGCTGGCCGACCGAGGTCGGACTTAGAGCTGGCCGATGGATCGGACTTAGAGCTTGCCGACCGAGGTCGGACTTAGAGCTTGCCGACCGAGGTCGGACTTAGAGCTGGCCGATGGATCGGACTTAGAGCTTGCCGACAGAAACACTCAACACAGGCGGTGCCGGCCGGTGAAGCCTCAACCCAGAATCCGACGGAGCTCAGGCGATGTAACCCCAAATGGTCTCAAACAACACAAGTAGAGGCAATCCCCTTTATATGTAAAAGTTGACTTGACAGAACACGCACACCAACCTGGAAATTATGAAGGACTCGTATGCGAGTTTTGAAGATTACGCTGAAGGTGTTTTTCAAGTTGAGATGATTTTGACGGAAAAAGAGTAATGATCCGTAAAACCAGTGATCCTTGCACCGAGATTGCTGCTAAGAGGCTGAAAACAAAGATTTCTAGGCTTTAAAACCCAGAAAATCAAAGCTTTTATTGATTTTGAAGTTGAAGATGGAGGAAAGACCTCGCCGGAGACGCCATGAAAACGGATTTCGCAGTGGTGCGGACTACTGGAGTAGGCTTTTCTTGATGATGTTTCCCGGTAACGGAGCCAACTGATGTTGTCAAAAATATCAGGTTTGCGGTATATGGATTTTGAGGTGGATATCTAGCTATAAAAAGTGTATTTTAGTGGTGTTTTCCGGTGGTGCCTGGTGGCGGCCATGGATTCCGGCGGTGGTGCTATATCAGAGAAGAAGACGAGGGCAATTCGGCTTTGCCATGTGTTTATATCATTTGTTGCCCATGTGAATGAAGTTACATAGCTCCCCATATTTATAGGAGGGGGAAGCTTAGGGGCTAAGCAAGACAAGTATTACATGATATCTGTAAGTAAACTTAGTAGTTAAGTAAACTAAATATCTAGATGGCAAGTGGATCGAATATCTCGGCGGCGTCCTCATAGGATCGCGTAGGTCACCCGCTTCGCCGTCCTGTCTTATTCTCGCTCTCTGCTTCCACTTTAAATGTTATGATTGAGGTCATTTGGCGGACCCGTTTATCGAATGAGATCGCGTGTCGGCCCCCAATCCCTTTCGCCGCCGCATAAGGTTGAGGTCTTGAAATGGATCCGAAGACTCGCGGCTCTAACTTGGCTTGTGAGCTCGCGGGTAGTAATGGCCGGTGGCCTTATCCTCTAACGTTGGTGGTCGGTCAAACCTGAATAAGGATCCGTGGACCTAAGTACGATTTAGGTACATCAGGGACCAAAAGCTAAATTGGGACCGAAAGGTGGCATATCAAAACCTAAGTTCCTAGGGAAATGTTTTAATTGTGACAAGATTGGTCACAAATCTATTGACTGCAAGCTGCCAAAGAAGAAGGTTTCTGAAGCAAATATTGTTCAAGGCATGGAAGATATTGATCTTTGTCTTTGTTGTGTCGAGAGTGAACATGGTGGATTCAAATCCAAGAGAATGGTGGGTAGACACAGAGCTACAAAGCATGTGTGCTCCAACAGGGATGTGTTTACTAAGTTCGAGCCAGCTCAAGAGAATGAGACTTTATTCATGGGAAACTTGGCTACTTCTGCTATAGCTGGAAAAGGTGAAGTAATTCTCAAGATGACTTCTGGCAAGCATCTGACTCTAAAGAATGTGCTATATGTCCCAGATATGCGTAAGAATCTGGTGTCTGGAGTGCTGTTGAATAAGAATGGCTTCCGTCTTGTTTTAGAGTCCGACAAGTTTACTTTAACTAAGAGTGGTATGTATGTCGGTAAGGGGTATGCATGTAATGGCATGGTGAAGCTGAATGTAATGGCTATTAAGCCAAAAAATATCAATAATAGATATTGACACTAAGTTTACATAACCAATCATCTACGCAATGTACACAATATTTTCGTTAGTTATTATAATTCGTGCGGTATTCGATTCATTCATTGAGTAATTGAATAATAAATAACTACTTGCAACAACGGGCATGAATATCCTTAAATTAACTTAACATATGTATAAAATGATCACGTACTCATGTAACTTGGTTTATTTCCTATCAATTCTTAGCTAGGAACTCACAATTCTAAGGGTACGAGATAAATAATATGGCATGTATTCAAATTTTCAATTTTTCAATTTTTCTACCGTTTCATTCAAATTTCAATTATAACATAACATAGATAAGTCTCCTACCCCCCACTTAAACATGGCATTGTCCTCAATGACAAAAATAAATGAGAATCTAAGAAAAAGACTTAGCTCTGGAAATGACTCTCAAGTAAAGGAACAATATCGGAGTAAATGTCAGCACGTTGTGGAGAAGCAAGTGAAAACCTGTATAAGCAGACAAACTCCACGAAACCGTTAATAACACCATGTCTATGGAAGTTATAGAATAATGTGGCAGTAATTAGGTATGAATACCGAAAAACATTTTAAGCCACTTTATTTTATACAACCAAAGACAAGAAAAATACTAAATAGAAAGAAAAATAAACAAGCAACTAAAGATGGTAGTCTTCATTTAAAACCGGGTGGATAAGACAAAGATCAAAAAGCATAACCCCATGTGGGAAAACACGAGGTGGATTGGCTCACTATGTATTCAGTCCAGTATAAAAGAGAAACTTGGTAAGGTATAACAGATGCAATGCGACCTATAGGCTAAAGATAAAATTGAATACTTAGCGCAGAAATTTCTCGCTTGCATTGGATATCAACAACTTAGGGAGATGTAGCTACTCCTCGAAATTACTAATAACCCAATGTATCACGTAAAAGTCATAACCGTCATCAACAAGGTCGGATCGATGTGATAATGTAGAACAAAACTGATCATCTATAAATGCCGGAATAGACGGAAAAATGTGAAATTTAAAACTTCCGGTAGAAAGATAAGTTGTACTTTGATCGAACCAAAAACCTTTAAAATCTAGCTAGGGTCAGAGCTACACTTACCCCAACTAGGATCATGAAAATCAAAATGATAAAAAATAATCATTAAAGCTTAGCAATATTTCAAATTCCGCAACACAAAGGTATTTTGTAAACAAAATGGAGGTTAGAAAAAGATACACATAAGGTTGGGAAGAAAAGATAAAGGGTGGGTAAGAAATTGTGTTTATGGGATTGAGAATTGTTTAAAGGATTGGGATTGGGTGGGAGAGTGAAACGGATGGAAAGAAAGAGAGGCGATGAAAGAATGGTTAGAAATGTGAACTGTTGGGGCAGATTGGTGAGAGGATCGAAAAGTTTGAAGATGAAAAAGTGTAAAAGGAAAGGTAAGGATAATTGCAGAATGAATTGCACACTACTTTGGATTTTCACTTGGATCACCTTTCTAAAAGGTTTTGGAAGTTGACCAAAATTGTTCTTGTTCACACCAATCATTCTCTGTTACATTTTCAGTAATTCTCAAGTTCTCTTAATGCTTCCTGGTAGCAGAGCCAAGGGGATCTATATTTATACGTATAAAATATTAGATCGAGGAGTGGAAAACATGTAGCTTTTATTGTCCAATTTTTTTAATTTGGCCAATTCATGTTTATATATATTTATGTTGTTGCGATTGTTGTGGTTTGAAGAGATGGATTGGGGTTGGCATTGTTTACCCGTTAGATCTATTGTAAACTCATATAAACGATGAAAATTCGTTCATATGAGTATAGGAAATTATGTAATTTATCTTTATTGTAATTTTAATTTCCAGAAAATAGATCTATTTAGTAGCTGTTTAGTATTTTAGTTTTTCCCGTTGATCGAGCCGTTAAAACGAAGATCCCTCCGGTCAGAATCAAGATCAGATGATGGTGATTTACTCCACAAATTTTGGCGTCGATCAGAGTCCGTTTCGATATCCGTTCGTTGCTGCGAAGACGCTGTTGTAACAGAAAAATGCAGGATTCACAGAAACTCTACCTGTGACTTCCTCGATTTTCTGGGAGAGTTTGGACCGTTGAAACGCAAATCCGACCGTTCAGATTGATAAAATTGGAGTTATGGACGTGTGATAAAAATTTCAGGTCGATCGGGATTCATATAGATTCCAGATCTTCCTCGGGAAGTCTTTGATGCGCTGCAGTCAAAGTCAGATTCAGCATCAAGTTGGGCGGCTAACTGGAGAAAATTGGTAAGTCAAAGCACCGATCCAACCGTCCATATTGAAGATCGAGAGGTGAAGAACATATATGGAAAGTTTCGTCCCGATCCGAGTCCGTTTGGTATGCCGATCATCGAAGAGTTCGAACAGCTACAGATTTTGTTAGAAAGTAGTAAACCTAGTTAGGGTTTTGTTTTTTTATTTTCTAATAGATTAGATCGCCAAACGATCCATCTCCGGTGTTTAAAATTTTCCGCAATTTATTTTTATGTGTTTGATCATAAAATAGATATAAAATCGGAATTGCCATGACATGCATCATATCATAAATCCACTCTTTGCATACATGTAGAATTTTAATTTTGGTAATTAAAATAGGCATGTATACAAACTCGCGTAATTAGTTGAAATTTAATTAATACGTGGTAATTAATTAATTTAGTAACTAATTAAAGATCCGAGGACGGGTTATGAAATCGTTAAGCCTTTCGGTGTGTGTTCTCGGTGAACCGCCGTAAAAGCCCAAACGAGATCACGTTTTCGATTCGTAGTGTCTACGAGATTGGATGATGGTAAAAGAACAATAAATCTTGAATAAAAACGGTTCGCTTATAGGTTGGGTGGTCAACTGAGCTAGGCTCGACCGACTTAACCCTCCTAGTGTGATGTATGCACGGGGGTCCGGCAAGACTAAGCTACACCGGATAACGGAGGGGTGATTCCTTCTTATCTCAATGGGTCGTCTTGACCCGATTTAAATCCGATCGTCACATATGTTCCAACGAATAGGGCGGGTAGGCTTGCCTACGTTACCGACACCATTCGAATCCATGATTTGATGTACTTTTATGTTAACATCAAAAGACGTGGTTAGTTAACCCACCACCACTTCCAAATTATTGAGTGGGAGCGGGGAGGCGACAACCAACCCCACGGCCTCTACTATAGATACAAGTAAGTGAGAGAAGGGTGGCGCCTCGCGGCGCTTTGATTTCGTCCCCTACGGATGGTGTTCACCCCTATCAACATTCATGGCTTGGTCTCCGAAGGATAGGATTTACGGGTACTCGTCGGGTCACCGACCTATCCTACGACGGCACACTCGGGCGTACTCTAAGAGATCCGATATAGTAGGTCACACTCATAAAGGATATTTTTGGTAATATCTAGGCTAAAAAAGGAAGGTAGTCAATGAATAAAGGGATGTTCGATTCTCGTGGGATGTTCGATTCTCACAAGTTATTCATTGATGAGATTGTCTCGATTTAACCGTCATCTCTTTGACCTACCCTACGGCGGCACTGAGATGCGAGGTTAAAACATTGGAATGGTAGAGTAGACTTAATTTTAGTTTACAATTCCTAAAATAAAATATAGTAGTGTTAAACTTGAATTAATTTATGTCATTTTATTTACAAAGATTATCCCTTACTAAATTGCTTAAAAATTAATTGACTAGTATTGACTTCGTTAAAAAGTGGAAAGTAACTAGGACGTTGAACTAGTTAATCGATAATGCAATTATTTTTCGAAAGAGATATTTTCTCTTAAGCCTTTTAAAAACCAGAGTGACATATAGGTATGTCACTAGTGTCATTCGTGTCAAACGGAAGACAAACTTAGTTTGATCAAAGGTGATTTCGGACTTTGAAATTCTTTTAGTGAATTTTGAATGTGTAGTAATTACACGAGTAATTTTCTAATTGAAAAATCGGAAAATCATGAAGTGTTACTAGTTGGACGATATTTGGAATCGATGAACTAGTGGGAGCTTTATGATTTGTTGTTTTTCTAGAACATTAGAAAAGTGTAACTGACTACACACGTAACCGTTCTAATTGAAAAACCGGAAAGTCATGAAATGTTGCTAGTTAGACGATATTTGGAATCGATGAACTAGTGGGAGTTCTATGATTTGTTGTTTTTCTGGAAACATTGGAACTATATACGAAAGATTTTCTAATCGAAAAAATCGGAAAATCATAAAAAATAAAGCATTGCTCGTTAGACGGTATTTGGAACCGATAAACTAGTGGGAGCTTTAATGTTATGATTTGTTGTTTTTTCTGGTATATTAGAAAATCCGAGAAATCCCGACGAGTAACACTCGAAATAGACATCCCACGGTTCAAGAGTAGTGTCTTCTCAAACGAACATTGGTTCAAGATCTGCTTCCATTCACGGAAAGTCAAGAATGGGAGAATATGTCTAAAAGTGTTAGTCACCTAAAGCGAGAGAAAACTTTAAGGTTTGAACCGAAAATTAATTAATCGAAAATCATAGGATAAGGATAGTGATTTTGGATCACCAACCTATGAATCCTTGGCAATTTTCTCGAGCTAAGTTCTTTGGAAGAACAAGGTAGCGATTGCATTTAACGATTAAAGGAGTAAACAACGGGCGATTAATTTTAGCTAGAAAAGTGGGAGTGATACAAGGAAATGAATCTCGGATTCAATCCTTGGATATCACGGAAAATTTATTTTTGTTTAAGATTCGTTGGAGCGAATGGATTTACCTTCATTCGATAATTTGTTTGTCGATAGAAAGTGAATATACCATTAGTAAATCACGAATCCAAGACTCGGACTTTTGTTTGATAAAGTCAAAACCACTTAGAATCGCTAAAATATGTATATAAAACACATCTTAAGAACTATTAAAAGCAATTGGTTTCTATATTTAGATAAACGCTTCTTCATATTCCATAGTTAGTGCATAGTCCCTAAAAGACAAGACACAAGACCGCGGCTCAGTGGTGATTCCTTTCTCCCGATCTGGTTATATTGTCTCAAAGGTTCAATGACTAAGTTTCCTTTCAATCGGGAAAGGATAATGGATATAAAGAAGTAACATAGCTTGTTCATGACGACCTTCGGGTCCGATGAAAGATACTGAGCTAGTAGGAGCTTCCGAGTAGTGACTTCATGTCGATAACTATTCAAACACTCCGGTAAGTTTATCCAAAATATTTTGAGGTTTCTCTGTTTTCAGCAGAGATAGAGTATTCTATACTCGAAATGGGCCATCACATAGTCCTGGGGACTGATGCTCGGCTCCGCCTCATAGTGAAATGCTTTCACTAAGTGAGAAACCGTTAAATTGCCTTATATATGTTTTAGATGTGCTACAATACAACGCTTAACTCAATAAAGATATTGGAGCGAAATAACGGTTTACATTGAAATGTAAGACCGAGAAGTCTACCTAGAATATGCTTTGGAATTTACGGATAAGGTGTGGATTCGGTTCACCCCACTTCCGTAAATATAAGCATTTAGCACACGGTGCTTGAAGGTAAGACCCGAATTTCGTGCATACGTTCGGTCAATGACCATTCGTGCTATATCTTTTAAACTATTGAGTATAAAGGTTAGATATAGGATTCTTGAAATCGGGAAGGGCGATTATCTTTGTTGCATCCTTTCCGATAGAGTCCATGAACAAGAAAACCTTGAACCTTGAAATGCGTTTACTCAAGGTAGTTACTAATCGATTAAAATCGGACCACACCCAACATCGGTTGTTGGTGATAACACTAAATACTACTAAACTATATCAGAATTTGATCCACCCAATAAGTATTGGGAGTATGGTTTATCCATTACCCATTACGGTTTCTGCGGACTTTGTAGTCTGAGGATCGATTGATGACCTATGGCTCTTTTGTGAGCAGTATAGGATTCTGATACTAGAGGTTGGTTTAATAGCCATAAATGGAGTTCGGTACTCCAGTTCTGTTCATACTTTTGTAGAATCACCTGAGCGTCTCAGGCCCAGTGGGAGTAATTGGATCTACATGGAAAAGAGTGGAATGAATAGGAAAGTTTATCTTTCCGAGCAAAACTTGAGTGGTCTAGGGGTAATTCCCTAAGAAGTAGAGAGTTAATCAGACCTTGAACTCTCTTACCACTTAGTATTGCTTGATTTCGTTCAAAAGCAGAAAAAAGGGGTGATTCCTTGAGACTTTCTTGCCAAACAAACGGAGTCTGGATTCATTCGGAACAAAAGGGTATTGCCTTATGAACTTATGACAGGATGATTGTCAAGGCTTATGTCCTTTTGTGGATAAAAAGCAAACCTCTCGGTCATTGGAAGTCATATATTTCTACAATATGTGGATTTGACCAGAATATTGATAAGTCTTTTGTAGACTGGATATCAATTTTAGTACGGTAGTGTATATAAATATATATTAGTGTTTGTGAAGGATAACACTGCACCAGTTGGAATCAACATGGGTGTGTTATCTGAAGTCAGAATCTGACAATGCCACAATTCTCTTCAACAGAGATTTGGACAACATTCTTAAGAGTTTGACTCGGTCGAATTCATTAGAATCAGTCACTGGTTTCCCATCCATCTTATTGGTCAAGATGATGCATCCGTATGCAACATTCAACGAGGAAGTTCTACCCTATGCCTCGGGAATGACTCTCTAAATCTTGAGATCAAGAGAAATGGGATAGATTCTCTTTTCTAGTAAGAGATGGTCGAGGTTATTGAACGTCAATTTTTATCGAATCTTGGATTCATGGTTAACAAAGCAACTTTAGTATTTCCTTTAGTATCTTGAAGAGAACGAGGACTAATATGCGGGCATATTCATGTGTGAACTTGGATATGTGTGATACACTGATTTTGACTTTAAATCTGATTGAGGATGATCGTTAAGTCGATCTCGGGCTCAGTGTTTACTCTTGTGTTGAAGCTATTGCCTGGAGGAATCCAGCAACGCCAACTCGACCTTTAACTAGTTGGGTGATTAGCGGATTTTGTAGTAGCTAGAGAGGCGATATAGCTTAAGGATTTCCTTTTCATATCTGGAGTGATTCTAGTTATGGAAGCCGATACCACATCATTGTGCACACGATGAAGGGGTAGCTTATAAGGATTTTCGAAATCACTAGAGGTCCAAAGCATATTAGGAAGGTACCACATGATTAGATGGACCGGTAACGTTTCGATTCTACGGATCGTCTCGAGCCGACAACCTGACTAATCATTAAGACCCATGACATTTAGATGTAGGTACTCCCGAGTCAACGACCTATCCTACGACGGCATACTCGGAGTGTACTTTGGAATCTGAAATGGTTATGATATGCTTAATGGGTTCTAGAATACGGGGATAGGTCTTCATTGCTTTAGAGCAAGTGGGAGATGTAGTTTGTTGTATTTTAAATAATAGGGTGTGCTCTAAAACAATTAATCACATGCTTTCGTGCAAGTGGGAGATTGTTAGGTGTGATGCCGAAAGACAATTTTGTAATTGTTTTATTTAATAAATGAAATGATATTGTTATTCATATTTATTATTCTCATATTCACCGATGTGACAATAGTATTTACACTTCTGAAAACCCTAAAGTATATCGTTTATGTAATCACTTAACTTTCGATTGTATGGTATATACGCGGGAGGATTGAGTTAGTGAAGATGTACTTAAAATACAATTAGCCCGTAGTGAAGTTAATCGAGAGTATCGGGTCTCTCCTTTAACGTGCTATTAATGCGCCTGAACACAATAGGTGTGATAGTCCTATCCGGACTTTCGGTTAAGAGAACCTAATGGGGCATTTATATATGATAGATATATCATATAGTATCGGACCGATTTGATTAGAGTTCACGATATAATTCCGTAATCGAAAGTCTTATCGAATCAATGGATGATCATATTTATGGATATATCTTAATCTCGAGGTGATCACAATCAAGCCGCTTGAATCGAGTATGAAGTTTGACTTGACGGTTAAGGATTACACTCGAGTCGTGGTCCGAATTACCCCTTTTGGCATTGTATCTTGGATTGAGTGAGTAGTACGTGTTTATCACGATATGGAATCCATTCCTTCCATTTATGGAAGTAGATAGACGATTCCACTTATTTGTTAATCCTAGAAACCGATCGATCGCGCGAGTTCATATTACAATCGATTAGCTACGGTGAGTTGTATGAATTAATTGATCACTAGGGGTTAATGGTAAATAAGGATAAGATGTTCTAAAAAGGTTAACGGTAACTTCCCGATTTAGAATGAGCAATCATGGAGGATTAATCCATATGTAATGATTATATCAATGGACGCTTATTATTATTCTCGTGAGGAGATAAATATAATCTCATAATCGGAGGAGTGCGATCACGGGATTATGGTGGCATATTCTGTGATTGATTTATCAAATATAATTATTCGTTCGTAAGATAATTATTTATTTGTTTTATCGAGCCACGATTATTAGTCCATGGTCCCCGACGTGCCTCCTAATATAGCATAGCTATTCTCGGACGTCGAATCCTAATAATATTAATTTAGTTCTTGTTGGACTTTATTAAAACGATATGTGAATTAATTGTTTAGTGGACTATTAAATTAGTTGGGCTAAATAATTAAATACACTGGAAAAGACATTTTACGTGTGACTTCGGCCCAAATTAGTGTTGACCTTTTTTGACCTAATTGGTCAAATATGGTTTTAATGCGTGTGAACCTTTTAATAAAAGGTGGCGCCACTTTTGTGGTTAATAATTATTAGGAAATTAGTTTTCTTGGATAATTATTTAATGTGTGATTTATCTTTTATTTGTTAAATGATAATTCATGAAATATTAGATAATAATATGATTTATCCTAATTTGTTTGGGATAATTATTTTATTTATCTTTTATTTGGAAAAAGGATTAATGTAATAATTATCTCTTAATTATTTAATCATTGGAGGCTAAGTTTTACTCTCCTATATAAAGAGAGTTCTTCCAAGCCTTAATACACACAATATTTTCGAGTTCCACCTCTTAGAGAGGAGGAAGAAATTTCGGCCAAGAGGGTTGGGGAAAAATCTTGGAGATTTTTCCGGGTAGCATATCAGAAGGATTCGAGACGAGGATTTCCTTCCACCGGGAGTTGCTTTGATCACACGTACGGAAGATCGTGGTGCTCTTCACACCTTCGTTCGTTCTTTCTATTGCGGTTCTCCAACTTGGATTTTGAGATCCAAGAGGTATGTTCTACAACCCCCTTGTAGATATAGATCTAGTTATTTTATTACGTGTATTTTATAGATCTAGATCCTTAAAATCGCTTCCGTTGCGGATGGTATTACTAACACTTCCATCTTAAGATTGATTGCTAAATTTCCTTTTCTTTAGCAATTTTCTGACTCTCCTAGGGAACTCTATTTCACGTGGCCTATATTGAGTAAAAAAGTTTTGCACATCCTTAGCCCAATGGCCATCGGAACACGGAAAAATAAAAAACCTCAACATATTTCATGTTACTCTTATTTGACTCAAAGAAAACAAAACCTAAAATCCTAAAAAGAAATCCTAAGGGTTTTAAAGAAGTAGTTCTGAGTTTAGAGTCCTCAGCTCGACTTTCCAAAAGTATCCTTGTCAGTCATTATTCTTGGATTACTAGATATTGACCCTCTCGAGCACTATAAGAGGTGGGCTCATCATTTATTCTTGGATTAATACCCTTCCCTTGGTTGTGAGACCTAGAAGCGACATTTATCCATACCATTTATCCAAAGCTCGGCTCGCTTTTAGGAATTAGTGAATTCTAAGAAACTCGGTTAAAATTACGGTTTTGGCCTTGACAATAAGAAACAATGAATCAAAGTACTCCGAATAAGGTCGGTTATGTAGGCAAGCCTACGCCGTCTTATTCGTTGGAACATATGTGACAGTTCAGGCCAATCCGTCAAGATTAAGCCCCGTTTAGCCCGAAGGCTTATCGGCTATGCTAAGTCTTGTTGAACTGCTGTAACGTACATCACACGTGGAGGGGAGTCGATTGAGCCGAAGCTCGGTTGAACTCGCCCAGCCATGGTTAGACCATTTCCGAACCCATGTACTAAGATTCTCCGATTTCTAAATTGTCACTCAAAGCGTAATCTCGTTTCTGTTTAAGGTGGGTTCACCGAGAAGCCATCACCATAAAAATCAACGAAAGTAGAAGATGGTGTTCTCTCAAAACTCAACGTCTTCTTTAGATTGTGAATGCTTAAACTACACAATTTGTTGCTCCCACGGCCAGTAGAAGCAATCTCATGCATAGGACAAAGAGATTTTAACAGAACTACGAGGAACTCTTTATTCACTGCTTCCTTTCAACGACTACATGTTTCCTTACACCCTCTAGATGAGACAGATTTGAGGCAGAACCTTCCACACTAATAGAATTAATCTTACAAACCACTCCGGGCCAAGATTCATACTAAGGTTCATGTATAGGCTAACTTATGCTCAAAAAACCAAAAGGTAGTAAAACATAAGCAAAAAAAAGGTAGTACCTCGCCTTCAACATTGTACCACGAAGAATTTAAGCCTTTAAATTTTTTTCGGAGCCATCTTGGTGCTTGAAGGACGTTTTCTAGTGCTATACAATCCTTACCGGCAGTGTACCGAGTCAAATTATAGTGCTAGTGTGGTGAGTCAGGTGTCGAATCCTCAGGGAAGCGTGGTAATTCTTTTAAGTGTGGCTAAACACCAAACAGCTATTATTATCTCGATCTAAATCGCAGGTTTATCATACGAGTCGCTACTATACTAATAAACAGAAAATAAATGCATAAATTAAAACTAAACTATTATAATATATATAAATACATAAATATATATAGTAATACATAAACAGTACAATATATATATATATATATATATATATATATATATATATATATATATATATATATATAAATATATAGATACCAATATATTAAATACTAATAATTATTATAGAACTAGCCAAGATATATGTAATTGAATTATTCAATCTTTTTAGCTTAATGGATGTGCTCGATCTTCCTTTTATTAGGTCCAATTGAGTAAATGAAACGGTGCACTCCTGAGGTTAACAATTCCTCCTCACACGAGCGTATGAAAATTGTCATATGTTAATTTGTCATCAGTTCAATCTCCACAACTGCCCCATGCTAATCTCAGTTAGTCTGAACAGGTACCGAGTACAAATCTACCCCGGATAAAAGAGGTTGTTCCGTTTGTCAGACGGCCGATGTTATTCAAAAGGCTCCGGTTGTCAGGCGGATCGATTCAACTTTCCGGTGTTAGTTTCAATTAAACTGTTGATTTTAACATCATTACGATCTTGAGCACAAATTTTAATAAGATTCATCTTTCCCAAGACAAATCTGCCCCCGGGTAGGAAATAGGATTCCGTTGTCACGCTTTCGCACGGCCAATTTTACCCTCCGGTTTTTCTATCATTTATCTCATATCCTAACTTCTCTGGTCAGTTCATCGTTAGGTTATATGTTACGATTCATCTTGATTAATTACTTCAATCCGAATATTATCAATACGTTGCAAAATAGAAAAAGATCCAATTAACTCAATTTTAGTCAATTTTACTTAGATAACATTCATTTACCGAAAAGATCGAAATAATACGATTACATAACCTTGGCTAGTTATTAGATTTAGCCTAATAACATTATAACGATTAAAAAGATAATAACAAACATAAATACTTTAGAAAATTACCCGATTACAACTGCTGATTCAGAGGTCGTATTCTTCCGGATATTACAACGACTTCAACAACATCGATCTTCCGATAATTTCCCGAGCATTACAACGATACTACTATTTATTTATGGCATAAGGCCTATTAATATATACATAACTACTACTAAGAAAAGAGGTTTAGAAAATATATTGGTACACTCTTACAGGCTGCATGCAATGCCTTATTTATAGGCATATTTTTCAAGGCCGGATCGATCCGGGATCAAGGTCGGATCGATCCGGGAATAAAAAACATTATCACTCACTTATTTTCTGCAGAACCATGTGCTACTCATCATTACTTCGCATTATTTGATAATCCGGATCGATCCGAGGTGATGTCGGATTGATCCGTGTGTAATTCTTCCAATTTTTAGCTGAAACTTGATAAAATCATATCTTGAGTTGTAGATCTCCAATTGACATGATTCAAGAAGCGTTGGAAAGCTCTTTGAAAGATCTAAAACTTTCATGAAGGACTCTTCTTCGGAAAATGCCTTTTTGATGGGCCATTCGTTCGTCGAATATATATCTCGATAATAGTATCACGAACCGTTGATCCACTTGAACTTTTAAACTTGTGACACTTCCTTACTTCCTTCAAAAGATATGATTTGACTTCAAAAAGTGTCGTCACTCGGGGTTTTGGTTTACCTAAAAATCTGCAATAAAATACCAAAAATACCCACGTAAATCTGACACGACACTCCGGTTACTAAACCGGTACAAAATTTATAACTTTTTATTACTTTTACTAGATTTTTATATTAATTAGTTGTATTCATAACTATCAATATTTCATAAGATTATCGTTATAATTTCTTATATTTTATATAGAAAGAGTCGATAAAATATATAATATATCGTAATTTTTATCATACAAATGTTATACATCAACTACTCCCCACTTAGCTCTTTGATCGTCCTCGAGCAAAATAAGCGGAAATATATAAAAATTACGATAAAAATGATATACTTGGTAGATTAAATCTTAAGTCAAGAAATGTCATTTCAATATTATAAACATATTAATTATATCTTTCTTAGAAATTAACAAGATAAAAGTGTATATAACTTAGATAAATTATTTATCAAATATCATTAAAATGAAATTCCACATAATTTACTTAATAAATATAATTAAAATTCTAGAATTATTCTCCTATCTCAACTTATATGAAATATTTGGAATCTAGGACTAAGTCAAGTAGTTGGCAAAGCGGCTTATAACGTTTTAGGCTCAGGGTGTTGGTTAATCGAAAGGATAGAAAAGGAAATCAAAAGAGAAAGAAGCAAGTCGTACGTACTTACACTTTCATATTTTCGATCAAAAATATCTCGATTACTAACATTCTGATATTATTTCATTTTTTTCTTGATTTTCTCTTTTTTTTTGAGAATACTAACATACCCGAACTCATTACCAAAATCGACTATCTTGCAAGTGTCATGAGGTGAGGTCGAATATATTAATACCTATCCAACTTTTCCAATCTCAGCATATACCATTCTTTTGCATCGATACTTAGCTTTTATGTCATCATCTCCTTTCATAAGTACGTACAAACTCGTGAGATTTTTAGGAAATGTAGACCAAAATAGGCTAAGGGTCGGTCATAATTGGTTTAATCATAATTGGCTATTTCGAGTGAGGTTTGGCCACTCTATTTGGCTGAGGTGGGGACAAAAATTGGAAATTTTATTCAGGTAGGCTATTTGGCTATAGCTGATCAAAGTTATGCCAAAATCGTCAACCCTAGTCCGATTCCATATTCATATTTCGTTTTGAAAAGAAAATTATTCTAACATTTCATTATAAATATAAGTATTTTTGCTAAATTTCATAAGAAAATTACTTGATAATATTTATGTATAGTTACATATACTTAAAATCTTATGAAAATCTAAAACTGACATATGTAATATAATTATAATATATCTAATTCACTTTACTTAATTAAAAATTTATTCTTACCAATTTATGTTATTTTTATTCATATTAATTATATATTATCTACTTAAATTTGTTCAAGAAAAATTAAACTAAGTATTAAGCAATTAAGTATAAATTTATACGAAAAATTTTAATTTTTATTTACTAACCTAACTCTACTCCTCACTTACGAAATGGCATCGTCCCGATGTTCAGTGAGTACGAAAAAGTAGGTTCGAAAATAAATTTAAAATTTTAGATGATTGGTATTATTTTAGCGATATTACTTGCGTGTATTATTATGTTTTTACTAAGAGAACCAATATAATAAAAAAATATATATATATTAAACAAGATTCTTAAAACTATTATACTCAAAGAGAAACATAATTAAACAGATTATTAATCTACTAACTTAAAGAACTATTAACTCAAACAAACTAACTTCTTAACTAACAACTTCTCCAAATCACACCTTTGTGATCGACCCAAAAACAACTTTCGTTCAGGTGAATATATCAAACTGTTGACGAACATCCGGGAGTATCAACCGGAAGTAGTCCAACTTGAGAACCACGAGATGGAAAAATCCCGTCTTGATCAAACTCAGGTACTCCATGTAAATGAACACAAAGTCGAGATATAAGCCAAGCAAACGGCATTGGCCTCCCTCTACTACGTCGCTCTACTGCGAAATTGACCGCTGTCTTGTGAATCAATATCCCCCAGTCAATATATGCTCCAATAGTGATTGCATACATCAGAAGCAGTTCGCAATCATGAATTCCCGAGAAATCATTTGTGGGATATACTCGTGAATTAATAAAATGTTTTCACGCCCTCAGGTGAGGGGATAACGCAAGAGTGGAAAAATCATAATTATGATCAAAAAGAGGAAACAAATATTGGAATGCTTCTGCGGTTCTATTGACAATATTAGAAGGATTTTCTAGTTCCCATTGGAACTCAAAATGTCTTGGGGAAAAAACCACAAGGCGGAATTTCATAAACTTGATTAATAACGAAGGACGAAAAGGAATAACAATGCCCGGACGAATCAGTTGAGTTGCTGCTATCGCAGTGTCTTCAGATAGAGATGAATAAAAGTCCCGAACTACAGAAATATTTATTCTACCCCTCGGATGTTTAACAAATTTCTTCCAACCAAAGCCTCGTATCAGATTTCTACCACATTGATCAATTTTTTCAGTGTTTAAACCTTTCTCCATCAGAATAGGAGATTGAACAAAATTCAGATGTCTCGGAAGATTGTTATGAAAACAAGAGGCTTGACTCTCGGGAACCACACCGTCAGGCGTATGTGGTTCATAGCTATTAACCGAGGGAGATGAGTGGTTAGACATATTATAAAAGAAGTTTAGGTAGAAACGAGAAAGGAATGAGCAAAGAATAAGCTGACTTGCTATTTCCTTTTATAGAAACGTAAATACCAGGCAAAAGTAGAAAAAAAATATGTACTTGCATTAAAGTAGTACCGGATCGATCCGAGAAAGGACCGGATCGATCCGGACCATTAGGTATATGGCTGTGTCAGGTCGGCAATGACAGGCCGGATCGATCCGGGTTTAGATCGGATCGATCCGGCGAATCTTCAGCAATACTGAGACGAAAATTTGTCTTTCAAATGCCCGATTTTTTCTAACTTTCAAACTTATGATATTTTGTAGTTTAAAATATTTATAACACGACATAAAACGTTATGAAATACAAAATAGCGTAAAAAACTTATAAATTTATCTTGACCAAAACTACAACGAAAAAAAACGCTTGACTGTCGAAACAAACACAAAATACTAAAGTAAATTGTTTAAGTGACAAATTATCATAAAATTTTTAAATCATTCGTCGGTATCATCAAACTCCACATTGAAACTCGATCCCGGCATGGGTTGGGAAGTAGCAGGATCGTCGGTCGACTCGAACAATGTATCTTGAAATGGCGTCGTCATCCTAACCGTGCTATCTAAACCAATCGAACTCATCCCAGCCGTGATATTGGCAAATGCTGCAAAACCTCCCCAACTTGACGTAACTGGAGCCGTCATACCTGTACAAAAATGACCTACACCACTAGTTTGACTTCCAAAGGCATGTGACATTGGTTGGAAGCTGGATTGGGGTGGCATCGGTGGAATTATATCGGGCATGGTATACGGCTCAGATTTGCATTGCGGAATGTTCATTTCGGCGTAGGCAGGGAATCGAAGTATATTCATCTGATATATACCGCGCATCCCTTGTCTCAAATCTTCAAACCATTGCCTATTCCTTTCCGCATAGACAGCCATATTGGCATTGGCACGATTAACATCATAGGAAAGGGATTGAAACATATCATACGTGATGGTATTTGGAAGATGAGATTGTGTATGACTAGATGATGGAGGAACAGTGGTGGGTTGGGAAACCGGTGGAATATGTTGAGGTTGGCAGCGGTTCGGGTTGTTATAATTAATTTTTCCATCCGGAAGACGCTTCAAATTAGGGCCAATTAAGGCTTCATTAGCCAGGATCAACTTATCATTAGGCTGAAGGATGCAGGTTCTTAGATCTAAACGAATTAGATATACGCGCAACGGATGGATCACGATTTATATGACACAATTCATAATTAAAGGACTTAAGTTACTACAAGGGGGTTAAGATCATGTTACCAATAGTAGGAAGAGAAGCCAGGATCTTCCGATGTGTTCTCCAAACGGCGGTTGGTGGACACCCTTCTTGATACACGAGCCTCCTTGATATGCAACACCAAGAAAAACTCAAAGTTTTTCTTCTACTAAAAACCCTAGGCAAGAAAAAACTAATTTTTCTCTCCCCTTTTGCATAGTGGTCGAAATTTTTGCCATTGAAATAAGGCTTGGGAGAACTCTCTTTATATAGGAGAGTAATCCTTGTCCTCCAAGGATTTAATAATTTAAGAGATAATTCTCAAATTAATCCTTAATTCAAATAAAAGATAAATAATATAATTATCCCAAACAAATTAGGATAAATCATATTATTATCCAATATTCCATGAATTATCTTTTAACAAATAAAAGATAAATCATATGTCAAATAATTATCCAAGAAAACTAATTTCTCTCTAATTATTTTCATCACATAATGGCGCCACTTTTAGGTCAATTTAGCCCACATAAAATGTCTTTTATGTGTATAATATTATTTAGCCCAACTAAATAATATCCATGCATATCAATTAATTAGCCCAGCCAATTAATTATCACTGAGGCCCAAACAACAAGATTACTAGTCCGAATTACGTAAGCCACATCGGGGACCATGGACCTATAACCGGAAAGCTCCAATAATTAATTAATTCGCCGAATGTAATAAGTACATTAATCATTAATTCCGGGATTACGCCACCATAAACCCGAAACTGAACTCTACCGATTATAGATGTATACTTATACTCAACCCATAGAGTGAATAAGCGTCCATTGATATAATCACTACATACGGATTAACCCTCCATAGACTGTCCATTCTGAGTGGGAAGTCTCCGTGAACCCGACTCGTAATATCTTATCCTTATTTACCATTAACCCACGATGATCAATTAGCACACATATCCGACTAGTAGCTAATTAGTCAAATGTGAACTCCCGGATCGATCACTTTCTTAGGGCTAACAAACAAGGATCTGTCTCTACTTCCCGCAGGAAGGAATGGATTCCATGTCTGTGAAAATCGTAACTACTCACTCATCCGGAGATAGTGCCAATGAGAAGTGGCTTGGAACACATATTAAAGTGAACCGTAACTAACACATCAAACACTACCCCGGGACAAGCGAATCCTGTGATCACCTCGAGATTAAGGTTGATCCATATATGATCATCTAATGATTTAATAAGATTCCTCGATTACGGAATTATACCGAGAAATTCAGATTAAATCGGTCCAAATTTCTATATGAATGCCATCATATATAAATGCCCCACGTAGTACCCTCTACCGACAGTCCGGATAAGACTATCACACCCTAAGGTGTTCTCAGGCGCATTATTGGTGTTTTAATCAAGAGACCCTAACCTCGAATTAAGTTCACCACGGACTAATCAGCTTTAAGTATATCACCACTAACTCAATCCTCACGTGCATGCCATACAATCGAGTTAAGCGGTTACATATCTTGATATACTTAGGGTTTGCGCAAGCAGTGTATTATTTACAAGCACAAAGCAAGTAATAAGGTGAGATAAAATCTGTCATCCATTGTTAAAAATAATTACACAAATTGTCTTTCGGGCACTACACCTAACATAGGCAAGGTCGGAACACCGATTCTTTGACATAAGGCAGAAATAAAACACGGGAAAGGCATATGACTTCCCGGCCTAGCTTTCGCAGAAAATTTCAAAGCCCTCTTGTACATTATTTTTCCCACATTTATGGGAACATCATTTACCATTGCCCAAGCAATACAAACATCCGCTTTACCGAAAGATGTCAAATGACGAGTGGGGTAAAGAGTGTAGCCAATAAAACGCTTAAGTGCTATAATATCCTGAATACAGTTCCCGTAACCAAACCTATTTTCATGCCATTTAGCCGTAGGATCAAGCTCATTTTGGGCTAATAAGGCTCTCTGTTCAAAAGCAGCTTCATCGTTAAGATTCCATACCGTGTAATAATCCTCATCATCAGGGACATATTCTATACCATAAATAGCATTGATGACGCTAGGATTAAACGGTACTTGTTTAGTTCTAAGGGTAACAAAGGTCAACTCTCCATACTCTGTCGAATTATGCGTCTTTAGCAGAGAATAAAATTCAGAAACTATAGTCGTGTTAACCTCCCCTTCTCTCAATGCTGCTATCTCCAACCATTGTCTTTTCTCAAATATTGCTCTAACTTCATCCCCTAAAACCGTAAAATCTATACCCCTTTCTATCTCAGCTATACACTTTCCAAAAATATTCTTGTATGCATTTCTAGCTGCTCTAGACGCAGTTCGCTCAAAACTAACGGCCTGTTCTTCAGGTGTTAAAGGCCTTGTTTCTATAACCGGTACTGAGATTGGGATATCTTGTTTTCGTTTCTTAGCTGCTGTTCTAGAGGATTCGGCCATTCTACGATAGTGACACAACAATTCAAAAACAAAAATAAACAAAACCAAAACAACACAACACAAGTGAATAACAGTACAGTTGAAAATAAATTACTAAAATTATAAAAAAAAATGAAATTGATAAGATGAAATACTACATTGTTACCTTGGTAGACTATAAAGGTTGAAAAGTTGGCCGGAAAAGATGAAAAATCGCCGGAGTGAAATTTGAAGCTTTGTCTTGAAATTTTTCAAATTTAAGTGAGAGCTTGAAGAGATGAGGGGAAAAGGAGAATAAAATAAAGAGTGGGGTAATGTGATAGTGTGTTTATGTGATGAAAGAAAAAAATTTCGAGCGGGGGAGAGGGTGGGGGCGGCAGTGATGAAAAAAAAGAAATTGGAAGAGGAAGAAGAAGAAAGAAATCCCGTGTGTTTAGGTTTTTGGGTTCCCGGATCGATCCTTAGTTATGTCGGATCGATCCGACCTAAAAAGTTTTTTTTTTTTTTTAAATTTTTTTTTACTAAAATTTGAAATAAAGCTTTTATAAAACTTTTTTTTATAAAACTTTTAATAAAACTTTCATAAATTTTATAAAGATCCAATTTATAAAATTTTCAAAGGTTATGCAAATTTTTTTTTTATAAAAAGCCTTTGAAATAAAAAGTAAAATATTCGAGACTTATGGGGGTCCTAATTCCTCTATTTTTAAATCTTCCAGAGTTCTTATATATCGTTCTATCAACCTAACCCTGAGAAATGATGCGTTTGAGTTTTCTCTTTGATCTCCATCGGGATTTTCGGATAACCACCTAATCGTTCCCTTCTTGACAACATTCAAACACTCATCCTGAGATTTGGTTGTGCTTTCTCCACATTTCCCATTATGCTCACTTTTTCCACAGATTCTGCATCGCATTAAAAACTTGGCCCTTCTCTTTATCGAACTTCTCGATTTTCCATTACAAACTTCTTTCAATCTGATTTCTCTCAACAATTGCTTGTTTTTCTCAAAAACTGAAGCTTCTATTGTAAACGCGACATCCTTATCAAGGCCTAACTTCAAAAGCAAAATAAAAACTCCTATTCTATCTAAAAAAGGCGTCCAGTTCTTTTACGTCTGTCCGGTAAAAGACGAAACTAGTTTAAACATATAAAACACAAAAAGGTAAAGTAAACAAGAAAGATAGTACCTGTGATTCGGCTGAACTTAGTTTTCCTGCTTTTCAGTTTTGCGGCGGATCTGTTAGCAACATTACTTCTTTCCTCGAGAGAGTCCCTTCACCTTCCGTAAATAGCTTTACCTGTGGCCATTGGCTATAAAATTGTACTTCCATCGCTTAGTTCAATGCTCCATTTGTAAACCCGTTTTACTTTAAATGGACTGCCCATCTTGACTTAAGCTTACCTCGAAATAACCTTAAACGTGAATTGTACAATAACACTCGATCACCTACATGGAACTCACGACTATAAATTCTCTTATCGTGAAAAGATTTCGTATTCGTTCTTGTAGATTCGAGCGTTTTCATAAGCATCAAGACGAAATTCTTCTAGTTACATTAATCAAGTGCTGTGATCACCGGCAACCTTAGGATCGAAATTCAAAATCTAATAGCCCAAAAGGCCCGGTGTTCTAATTCAACCTGGGAGATGACAAGATTTACCAAAAACTAGTTTGTAGGGGAACAACCAATTGGTGTCTTAAAGTGCATTACTGTATGCCCCATAATGCATCATCCAGCCAGGTGCCCGAGCTTTACGATTTGAGTCCACTGCTTTTTCTACAATTCTTTTAATTTCTCTTAGACACCTCTGCGACCACCGGTGCATGGATGATAGGGTGTGCCCAACTTATGTGTTACACCATATTTTTCGATTATCTTGGTAAATGGTCTATTACAAAAGTGTGACCCTCTATAACTAATGATAGCCCTCGGAATGCCATATCTAGTAAATATATTCTTCTTAAGGAACCTTATGACAACTTTGGTATCATTAGTTGGAAGAGCCTCAGCTTCTACCCATTTTGAAACATAATCTACCATTACAAGAATAAATCTTTTTCCAAAAGATATAGAGAAAGGTCCCATGAAATCTATACCCCAAACATCAAATAATTCACACTCTAAAATCGGTTGAAGAGGCATTTCATGTTTTTTCGATATATTTCCCCATTTTTGGCATGATTCACAAGATTTCGCATATTTATATGCATCTCTATATAGTGTAGGCCAATAAAAACCACATTGTAAAACTTTAAAAGCAGTTTTCCATCCTCCATGGTGTCCTCCTGCCTCACGATCATGGCAAAAAGACAAAATACTCAAAATCTCATTATTAGGCACACATTTTCTGATTATCCCATCCGAACACTTACGGAAAAGGTCCGGTTTCTCCCAGTAATAAAATTTTAAGTCATAAAAGAATTTCTTTTTACATTTGCCAAGTCCAATGAGACGGAATATAATCACGAGGTAAAGTAATTAACGATATCTCCAAACCAGGTGACATTTCCTTAGAAGGAATTCTATTCTTTAATAATTGCATGGTTGAAGGAGTATCGATTCTAAATAGATTGTTCATCGTGAAATGAATCTTGTATTTCAATTCCTTTTCTTCATTTTCCATTCTACTTAGATGATCTCACACTACATTTTCACTTCCCTTTTTATCCTTAATTTCTATATCAAATTCTTGTAGTAAGAGAATCCATCTAAGAAGGCGTGGTTTAGCATCTTTTACTCATTAAGTACTTCAACGCTGAATGGTCTGTATGAATAATAACCTTAGATCCAACGATATACGATCTAAACTTATCTAAGGCAAAAATTACAGCCAACAGTTCTTTTTCTGTAGTTGCGTAATTAAGTTGAGCTGCGTTTAATGTGTGAGATGCATAGTAGATTGCCTTGAGTAATTTGTTATATCTTTGACCTAAAACGGCTCCTACAGCTAAATCACTCGCATCACACATAATTTCAAACGGAAAACTCCAATCTGGTGCTACTAGCACTGGTGCAGTAGTCAACCTCGCTCTTAGGGTTGTTCGGTAAAAACTCGTTTTAAATTTATAATTACTGGAACACCCCAAGTGCAAGGCTCGTAGTAAAGGTGTTACCGGGTCGTCCTAAGGGAATCGAACGTCTATCGGATTAAGTACAGTTATTGTATCGATTATGTCACAAATTATTATCTAAAACTAAGGTATATATTAATTATAATCTAGAAACTATGACTAAAAACAGAAAATAGCAGAAAATAGAACAAAAACGACACTGGACGGGCGTCCACTGATGTGGACGGGCGTCCGATAACGTTCTGAAACAGTAAATATGCGAGAAATGCAGTAAAAACTAGGGTTTTAAAATATCTAAACTTAGCAACAAAAGTTGATATGAACGAATCGGTTTATCAAATAATTAAAAGAACGGCGAACGCGAGAATCCACCAATCAACCAACCACCCCAACTAGATTGCGCGCTAAAGATACGATTTTTAGTAATGATCAAATCACGAATTCGATTAAATCTCTCTAATCAATTTCTAGGGTTTCGTTTTCTTTCTCAAGCAAAACTAAACTAGCATGCATAACACGATCATGAGATTGTCTCCAATACTCTACTCAACTAATCATGAACAATCTCTTGAATCACAATTAATTGCATCAATTGAAAAGATCAAAGCTTGAACAATATTCTCATATAAATTCAATCAAAAAGATAGTTTCATCGATCTCTCGATTCAATAAAACATAAACGATAAATCACAACATTCAATTGATGAAAAACCATAAATTTAACTCACTAAAGACGTAGCTAAAAATCCTCTAGTTGGCGTGGTTGTTGATTGGTTTCCCCCGTTGTCCCACCGCGAGATAGATGTTTAGCCAACAATCATGTTGGTGATCATGATTGTTGGGATGGAAGAATTCCTCTCCGTGTTTGTTCCTCGGAATATCGCGTCTTTGTGACCTTTTTTGAGTGAATGATATGATATCTCGATTAGACAGGTTCAATACACGCTGGTATTTATAGGATTTTGAGGCGGCTAGGGTTAAGTCGGCTATTGGATGCCCGTCCGGAAAGGTAGACGCCCGTCCAGGTGCGTGTAAAATTTATCGAGTCGGGCCGAGCTGGGGTTGGACGCACGTCCTATACAAAATCAGACGCTCGTTCGCTAAAAATCATCAAACTCTGCATCAAAAATCTCCTCCTGGACGCTCGTTTGGAATAGTGGACGCTCGTCCACTAGACGGGACCTGGACGCCAGTTCAGTGTGATCCAAATTCAAAATCTTCAACTTTATCTCTTTCCTTCTTGCCAATTCCATCCTTATCTCTTTCTCATCATATAAATCCGATCTTGCACCACTTTTAATCCTCTTTTTAGCTCGAAAATGTATGTCTACAAGAGGGTAAAAACATGCAAACTGTAGAAATATATATATAGATAGAAAATGACTAATAAACCACATAAATAGCTCGAATTTGCATTTTAATAAATTCTAAACCCATTCTTCCAATTTATCCTTTTAGCAAGTGATTTTCTATAAAAAAAAACACTAAAACACGGAAGATATTGTTACGGAATAACTCGATATAAACCACAAAATTAGTCGTAAACAACTCCCCCACACTTAGACTTTTGTTCGTCCCGAACAAAACAATCAAAACTAGCTCACTTTCATGCAATCCACATAGATCCCTAACTCACGTAACAAAAGATACAACAACTATAGCAAGTAATACCAACATAGAGATAGATTCTGTGTGTGTGTGACAAGCCCTTTTCAATCTTCACAATCCTCTCAAACAAATATCCTCTCAAATAATTTTATTGACTATCCTGGTATAGCAACGATCGTTCCACACAAAGTCTTCCTTTTCTCAGGATAATCCTACAAAGATATCATTCGGTTTATCTTGGGTATAAGTTCAACGATAACAAAGTCTTTAAGTTTTTTTTTTTTCACTTCCTTTTTTTCTTCTTTGACGCACATCAAAATGAGCTCTTACCCGTCATAGTAGAATAGGATGTTTCGGGATAACACCCTACCTTACTCAAATCATAGGGTAGCTTTTCCTGACTGTCGTGAGCTTTTGGTCATCATGGTGGAATAGGATATTTCGAGATAATGCCCTACCGCACTCCAATCATTAACCAGCTTCCGACACACCCTTTATTTATTTTTTTATATTTTTTTCAAGACATTAGTTACGTTTCACTTATCACATTCAAACCTTTAGATATTCACAGTGCACGTTCTGAACTTAGGCGTTACTTCACTGTTACTATTAAGACCAAATCTCTCTAAGATAAATCACTAAAATAGTGAAAGGATACAGTTCAAAATTGTTGCTTCAATATCAAAGGCTTTCGTGAGTGTGAAATGAATACTATCTCAAATCAGTAAAAGCATGCTATAACTATCTCTCAAAGTCACATAAAATCATTGTCAGGAAACTACAACTAGCAAACCATTTGTTTCAATTACATGCTCAAGATTTACAATTATCCAAGTTTACTTTGAAAAATTTTAAAATTTTCGAGAAAATCACATTTACTCATTGCCAGAAATATAGCATGATAACATACCCAATTTAGACACCCCCCCACACTTAAATCACATTATGTCCTCAGAATGTGCAGATAAAAGAAAAGAATACTTAGCTGGTTCCCAAAATGATTGTCGGGCTGTAGGTTGACCGTGATCAGGCCTTAACATGAATGAACCGCTGCAGCTCGTATCACGAACAGACAACACTAAAAGTGATAACTGGCAAAAACCGCTCAAAAGTATCTGCAACACTCGACATAGCATATAATCTCGGGGTACAAGGGGTATATGAGTAAACATGAATGCACACAGAAATGGGCAAATAAAGCATTCACAAGTAGGACAGGGGTAACCAACACACAAACCACCATGGTTTTATTCCTAATGCCCTAAAAACTTAACTAAAAAGTAACTTAAAAGACTAGGCTGCCTCTAATAATAGCTTCTTTTATGTCATTAGCTTGATGAGAGTAAACCAAGTCAACTGGATCAAGGCCACTTGGGTATGAGGCTAACCACTTCTCCGATGTAATCGAAATGACTAGGGCGGAAATGGTTTTCGCCACAACAACAAGTCAAGTCTTGCGAGAAAATCATGAAATTTTTCTCTCCGCACAACACCGACTCTTTTCTTCTTGTTCTTGTTTCTCAGATTCGGTGAGGAGGTATGCTAACAGAGCTCGGGAGCATTGATGAAGGATCTGCAAGGTTAGGGGTAATAAAGTCATCATCCACTCCAAAGAAGTCGGATGGAATCTCTTCACAAGTAAATGACTCAACCGTTTCATTTCTCTTTTGAAAGTATAGTACTTGAGGCTTCTCCTTGGGTTGCCCAAAGTATTTCTTAATCCTTTGACCATTGACTTTGAACGGTTGATCGCCGTGCCACTTTTCAACGTAATGGCTCCACTGTGGATGAACATCAAGAATCTCAAAGGGGCGGACCATCTAGATTTAAGCTTACCAAAGAAAAGATGGAGCCTGGTGTTATACAAACAAAGCCATGTCTCCCACTTTGAATTCCCGATCTTTAATCTTAGCATCGTGGAGTGCCTTCGTTCTTTCCTTCTCGATTCTCGAATTCGTGAGCGCGGAGTCGGAACTTATCGAGCTCGTTCAATTGCAATAATCGCTTTTCCCCACAAAGTGGTGTCGAAATTCAAGAATTTAATAGCCCAATGGCTCGTGCTCAAGCTCGATTGGTAAATGGCAAGCTTTGCCATAAACCATTTGGAAGGGTGACGTACCCATAGGGGTCTTAAACGCGATCGCGATAAGCCCAAAGTCGTCATCCAACTTGAACTCGATTGGATCTATTGGAATTCACGATTTTCTCAAAATCCGCTTTAGACTTCATTTGCTCACCTCGACTTGGCCACTTTGGTTTGGGGTGGTATGGTGTACCAATTCTATGCTTGACACCATAGCGCTCAAGAATTTTATCCAGTCTTTGCATTACAAAATGCGAACCTTCATCAACGATAAGGGCTCTAGGACAGACCAAATCTAGTAAAGATATTCTTTTGCAAGAATTTCTTTACAACTTTGTGATCATTGGTTTGGGTGGCTATGGCCTCTACCCACTTGGAAACATAGTCCACACAGACCAGAATGTATTTGTTAGAGCATGATGAGGGGAAAGGTCCCATAAAATCAATGCCCCAGACGTCAAAAACTTCACATTCTAAGATAGGCCTCAAAGGCATCTTCATCCTATTACTGAGTCTCCCTACTCGTTGGCATCTATCACAGCCTTTGCAAAAGGCTTAAGCATCTTTAAACAAAGTATGCCATTAAAAACCAGCTTGAAGGATTTTTGTGACTGTCTTAGGTGCTCCGTAGTGTCCACCTGCGGGACCACTATGACATTGCTCAAAGATATCCAATTGTTCATGCTCCGGAACGCACCTTCTAAGCAACCCATCCTTGCAGACTTTAAACAGCTATGGATCCTCCCATACGAGATATTTTAAGTCATTGAAAATTTCTTCTTTTTCACGATCGTCATTTCTTCTAAATGCCCACCGCTAAGTAGTTGGCGTGAGTCGACATACCACGACCTCACAGGTCTCTAGCTTCATTAATTGCTCGGTTGGAAAATCAATGCCTATGTCCTTGGAAATTTTGCCACCCTCATTTACTAGGCGAGACAGGTGATCAGCCACAATATTTTCACTACCCTTCTTATCTTTGATCTCCAGGTCAAACTCTTGCAAAATTAGAATCCATCTGAGTAACCTTGGTTTTGCATCTGCTTTATCCATGAGGTAGCGTAGGGCTGCATGGTCTGTCCAAACCACAACTTGAGACCCTAGAAGATAACTTCTAAACTTGTCGATAGCAAAAACGACGGCAATTGAAAGATAACTTCTACCCTTCTTATCTTTGATGAGGTAGTGTAATTGCATTGAGCCGGGTTCAAGGTGCGGCTCGCATAGTAAATGGGTCTGAACTTTTTATCAATTCTCTGGCCTAAAACTGCACCCACTGCGTAGTTAGAGGCATCGCACATTAATTCAAAAGGCTTAGTCCAGTCAGGTGCGATTAAGATAGGGGCACTTATGAGCTTATCCTTTAGGCAATTGAAAGGTTCCTTGCATTTCTCATCAAACAAGAACTCAACATCATCTTTCAGAAGGTTGGATAATGGCTTTGCTATCGTCGAAATATCTTTAATGAAACGCCGATAGAAGCCCACATGTCCCAGAAATCCTCGTACCTCCTTCACTGTCTTCGGGTACGACATTCTCTCAATGGCTTCGACTTTAGCCTTATCCACCTGAATACCATCACTGGACACCTTGTGTCCCAAAACAATCCCTTCTTCGACTAGAAAATGGCACTTCTCCCAGTTAAGCACCAGATTTTTCTCAACACAACGTTGGAGCACCATATCTAGATTCTTTAAGATTTCATCAAAGCTGTCGCCATAGACTGAGAAGTCATCCATGAAGACTTCCATACATTTCTCCACAAGTCCATCGAAAATGGCCAACATGCACCGTTGAAATGTTGTTGGTGCATTGCATAACCCGAAAGGCATTCTGCGAAAAGCAAAAGTGCCTGATGGACACGTAAACGTAGTCTTCTCCTGGTCATTAGGGTCGATGGATATCTGGAAGTAACCAGAATATCCATCGAGGAAACAATAATACTTATGACCACTCAGTCTTTCAAGAAGCTGGTCAATGAAAGGTAAGGGGAAATGGTCTTTGGCGGTGACTTCATCAATCTGCGATAATCAATACTGAGACCACATGTAGCGGTCGGAAAGGCGTAAAGCTACTTCTTCTCCCTTTTCATTCTTTTCCACGGTGATACCTCCTTCTTTGGCACAACTTGAGTGGGGCTAACCCACCACTCACCGTCGGCGATTGCATAGATGATTCCCATATCTAACCATTTTATGACTCCTTTCTTGACAACCTCCTGCGTATGCGGATTCAACCTTTCATTTGAGGTTGTCGACTTTCTTAGCTCCTTCCTCCGTTTGGATTTTATGCATGCACACATCGGGGCTGATTCCTCGGATATCACCCACTTGCCATCCGAGCGCGAGGATGTTCTTTTTTCAAGCACTTTTATCGCGAGTGCTTCTTGCTCGGCTCGAGTTTTGAAGAGATGATCAAGGGTAACTTATCACCATCCTTAAGAAAAATGTACTTAAGGTGTTGCGGAAGCGGTTTAAGCTCCAAGTTAGTAGGTGGTTGCTCAATCTTGGATTTTAAGGGGCCACCTTTTTCCTTATGGGCTTGAAGTGGTTGGTCAAGAATACCTCATCTTCCCGAGGTATAACCCCGAAAAAGATCTTGGATCACATCATCCATGGGATCCTTCATCGGCACCCGCTTTCTCCTTCTCATCTTTGGATCATCTTTCTCAACTCTTCTTCTTCTAGCTCCTCTCGCTAAGCTGTTCCCAATCATCAACCTCCCAATGAGTAGTATCTCTCCGTAAATCCACTTCATCCCAACTACCCATCGTGGGCTTCCCCTCTTCTACAGGGTTAAAGTCTTCCGATGCAGACTCTCTGAAATCATCGTTCATTCTTTGAATCTCCATGTTTCTTGTTCATTGACAGGCTCGGTGTGAGCAAGTTGTGAAGACGACTTCGTCGGTGACTACGGCCGGTAATGAAACGAGAAGATGGTCCACAATCGGCTTGATCTGTAATGTTTATATAGCTTCAAAACACCAATCTCTGCCGGTTCTACGCTTCTTCTTGGAGTTGGCATCTTTTTCGTCTTCATAAATTGCTTCAACGAACGAGATTTCTTCAATCAAGGTTTCCTCGTGGACTTTTCCTCGTGTGAAGGTAACGGATGTATCATCGACTCTGCGCGTGTCGACCCTTACGAAATCGATGAGGCGGCGAGAGGTGTCCAAAAGGTCCGGCCTAGAATTAGGGGCATCTCTTTGTCGTGGATAGTCTAAGATAACCCGGTCGATGGGAAAACCAAATGTTCAACACGGAGAAGAACATTAGCAACACAACCGGTCTTTGGCGGCTAGATCGGTCTCTACCATCCAAGAGAAATAGGCGTTCCGCATTCTTTTATCTAAACCAAGCTTTTGCAGGCGTTCAATGGCATCACATTTATGGAGGCCCCGAGTCGCATAAGACATTTTGGAACATGTGGCCTTCAATCTCACAAGAGATTGAAGGTCTCCAGTGGTCACCTCGCTTAGTAGCAACTTTTTGTGAAACCATAGAGCAATCTTCTCTTAAAACTTCTTCCGCCATCCCTTGAAGCTTCTTCTTGCTTCCACAAACTTCCTTAAGATACTTAGAGCACTTGGGCATTTCGGGTCAATAACTCGGTAGGGGTATACTCACTTTGGTATCTCTAAGCATCCTCCTCACACCGTCATATTATCTCATCATGACTGAGGTATTCTCTTTCTTCTTCGATGGATAAGGAAGGGCTTTATCATTGTTCATGGCTTGATTTTTTATGGCCGTCTTCCTTATCCTTCCATCGACAAACTTTTCCTCCTCTTCTTTGTCGAAGTACAAACCACTGACTTTTCCTCATTTCTCTATCGAATCATTTTCATCACCCGAAGAATCATCATTAAGCTCCTCCTCGCCGTGCTTTCTTCTTGGTATTTAACTCGATTGCCCCATCCACGAACTTATGGCGTCGGGAGGGGCTACTCGTTCCGACATCTTTCCGGGTCCCACCGCTTACCACTTCTTAAAGTAACCTCATTCAGCTCTTCGCTCCCATAATCCCATTGAGGTGTGATGGCGGTGCAAACATTGATATCTCGCTTTAGGATTTCTTTCGGTATAACTTGGAAGTTTACCGTGGGGTCTGTTTGCTTGTTGATCGCCATCCGCCAAACTGTCTCTCTATTGTCTTGACACTAGTAGCCAAGGTCTTCACCATGTCTACTAGCTCATCAAACTTATGTTGAGGACACAAGAGGTGGTTTGGTTATGAGGTTGGTTTTGATTCCAACCACCTTGAGGTCTCTGGGAGTTAGGATTGTGAGATTGATTAACCACCCGAAGTGGTCTTTGATAACTTGAGTGAAAGAAGGTTTGGAATTTGATGGGCCAGGTGGTGCATTGGCTTGATTAAGATTGGGACGTTGAAATCCGAATAATTCGATTACGATTGAAGTTTACGAAGGTTTGGTTATGATTCTCCATTAAATTCACTTCCTCATTCATCTCATTTCCCGCCTGCTGCATTCCCGGTGTAGTTCACATCCGACGGCCCTTGTTGTTGTGCTTGCATTTGTAAATTGGCTAGTTGCTTGCTAATTACTTCCATTTGAGCAACTAACACCTTAGTCTCGAAATTGCTCGCAGATTCTTTCTTATTCCCACTAACATTGGTCTTCCTTGGAGTTGACCACATGTTATTCTTTGCTATAGTTTCACTACCACCCAGTAGCGTCATCACCTCCCCTAGGAATGATCCATGAGCGATTGAATCTAGGAAGTCTCTATTTGGTTGAGAGACACCTCAGTAGAATAACTCTGTAGCTCATGTCTCATCAGTATCCATGGTTGGGGCACTTCCTCATCAACAGATTCAGTCTCTCCCATGCTTTCCCACACTCTCGCCATCAAGTTGTTCAAATGTGGCTATTTCCTTTTTCATGTCCATGATTGTCCCAGTGAGACAAACTTGAGCAAAGGCTCTTTTGACATCATTCCAAGTGCGGAGAGAATGATGGGCTAAAGATTTAAACCAACGGTTTGCTTCACCCTTTAGAGCAAACGGGAAGAGTTTTAACTTGACAATCTCGTAATCAACACCAGGATAGTGGCACGCTTCGCATTTGAGCGAAGGTGGACAAGAAGTCATGAGGATCTTCGCCGGCGCTGCCATGAAAAGAACTATTCTCGACCACCCTACCACTCCATTTTTCAGTCGAAGTTCACTTGCCCCATGTCTGAGAGGCGAATAGGTCTATGCCCTTCCAGAAGTCTTGGTCAAGATAGGAGCATAGGGTCTTGATTTAATTGGTTTAGCTGGTTCTGACGGAACTGTTGAAATTGATTATTTATCCCAGCTTGTTGATTCTGTTGTTGTTGTATTGCTTGCATCTGTTGAAGGATCAGATTCATTTGGGCTTGAGGATCTGGATTTTGAACTTCGTTAGCCATAATGTCTGGATTAGGGAAGAGCTTCCTCCTGAGAATAGATCGCTCAGGTTCGGGATTAAATGTAAGAGGTCCCTTCTTACTCCTGGTTTGCATAAACCAGAAGAGCAGAACAGGAAGAAATCAACCTTAGGGTTGATGAGAACGAATGTAGAGACGATTAGAGGGTTTAGAAGAAAAGAGGTGACAAGTTAAGCGGCTCGAATCGGCGTTCGGTATGAGTGAACGCCGGTTCGGGGGATTACGAGGTGAGCGCTCGTTGAGTTCTTGAACTAGCGTTGAAAGACAAATTGAAGTCGACGCGGCGTTGAGTCCGGGCGCCCGTTTAGAAAGTTTCTCTATTTTTTTTTATTTTTTTTTATTTATTTAGAAAGGATATAGAAACAGAAACAGGAAAAGAAACCTACCTACGAAAAGTTTAAAACAAGAAAAACACTAAGACGGTGAAAAAAAAACGTGTTGAAATCTTCTAGGGCTAAAATGGAAGGGAAAAAAGTGGATTTTGACCTCGAAAACGGTGTCGAACGGCCTTAGGCCGTTCGCCACGTTGTCGGCGTCGGAACGAGCTTTCCGAATTGGGGTCCTGCGCGCCAAACGGACACTCGAGCCGAAAGTTATGGCCAAAATACTGCCGACCTGATAAAATCGCACTCTGAAGGATCCGACAACCGTTACCGACTCCCCGGCAACGGCGCCAAAAACTTGTTCGGTAAAACTTCGTTTTAAATTTATAATTACGGAACACCCCAAGTGCAAGTCTCGTAGTAAAAGTGTTACCGGTCGTCCTAAGGGAATCGAACGTCTATCGGATTAAATGCGATTATTGTATCGATTATGTCACAAATTATTATCTAAAACTAAGGTATATATTAATTATAATCTAGAAACTATGACTAAAAACAGAAAATAGCGAAAATAGAACAAAAGCGACAATTGGGCGACGGCGTCCGATAACGTTACGAAACGAAAAAATATGCAGAAAGCAAAGAGTAAAAACTAGGGTTTTAAAATATCTAAACTTAGCAACAAAAGTTGATATGAGCGAATCGGTTTATCAAATAATTAAAAGAACGGCGAGGCAACGAATCCACCAATCAACCAACCACCCCAACTAGATTGCGCTAAAGATACGATTTTTAGTAATGATCAAATCACGAATTCGATTAAATCTCTCTAATCAATTTCTAGGGTTTCGTTTTCTTTCTCAAGCAAAACTAAACTAGCATGCATAACACGATCATGAGATTGTCTCCAATACTCTACTCAACTAATCATGAACAATCTCTTGAATCACAATTAATTGCATCAATTGAAAAGATCAAAGCTTGAACAATATTCTCATATAAATTCAATCAAAAAGATAGTTTCATCGATCTCTCGATTCAATAAAACATAAACGATAAATCACAACATTCAATTGATGAAAAACCATAAATTTAACTCACTAAAGACGTAGCTAAAAATCCTCTAGTTGGCGTGGTTGTTGATTGGTTTCCCCCGTTGTCCCACCGCGAGATGTTTAGCCAACAATCATGTTGGTGATCATGATTGTTGGGATGGAAGAATTCCTCTCCGTGTTTGTTCCTCGGAATATGCGGCTGCTGTGACCTTTTTTGAGTGAATGATATGATATCCCCCGATTAGGGTTCAATACACGCTGGTATTTATAGGATTTTGAGGCGGCTAGGGTTAAGTCGGCTATTGGACGCCCGTCCGGAAAGGTAGACGCCCGTCCAGGTGCGTGTAAAATTTATCGAGTCGGGCCGAGCTGGGGTTGGACGCACGTCCTATACAAAATCAGACGCTCGTTCGCTAAAAATCATCAAACTCTGCATCAAAAATCTCTCCTCTGGGCGCTTTCGTTTGGAATAGTGGGCGCTTTCGTCCACTGGAAGACGGACCTGGCCTTGATTGATGTGATCCAAATTCAAAATCTTCAACTTTATCTCTTTCCTTCTTGCCAATTCCATCCTTATCTCTTTCTCATCATATAAATCCGATCTTGCACCACTTTTAATCCTCTTTTTAGCTCGAAAATGTATGTCTACAAGAGGGTAAAAACATGCAAACTGTAGAAATATATATATAGATAGAAAATGACTAATAAACCACATAAATAGCTCGAATTTGCATTTTAATAAATTCTAAACCCATTCTTCCAATTTATCCTTTTAGCAAGTGATTTTCTATAAAAAAAACACTAAAACAAGGAAGATATTGTTACGGAATAACTCGATATAAACCACAAAATTAGTCGTAAACAAGGGTCTGAAAGGCTTCCATACATTTACTATCAAAGTTAAAAGGTACTTCCTTTTCAAGAAAATGACTTAGAGGCTTTGCTATTTTCGAGAAATCTGCAATGAATCTTCTATAAAAACCTGCATGTCCAAGAAATCCTCTTAGAGTTCTTAAATTAACTGGTGGAGGTAACTTTTCGATTACCTCGACTTTAGCTTTATCAACTTCGATACCTACTTCAGAGATTCTATGTCCTAAAACAATCCCTTCTGATACCATTAAGTGACATTTTTCCCAGTTTAAAACTAAATTGGTATCTTCACAGCGTTGTAACACTCTTTCTAAGTGCGATAAACATTCATCGAAGGAATCTCCGTATACACTAAAGTCATCCATAAAAATTTCTAAAAACTTCTCGACCATGTCAGAAAATATAGCCATCATACATCTCTGAAATGTAGCTGGTGCATTACATAAACCAAACGGCATTCTCTTATAAGCGAAGGTTCCATACGGACAAGTGAAAGTGGTCTTTTCTCTATCTCCTGCTGCAATGAATATTTGTAAATATCCTGAATAACCATCTAAGAAACAGTAATACTTATGTCCACTTAAGCGTTCCAACATTTGCACTATGAATGGAAGTGGATGATGATCTTTCTTAGTATGATCGTTAAGTTTTCGAAAATCAATGCACATTCGATATCCGGTAATTTCTTTTGTCGGAATCCATTCGTTTTTATCATTTTCCTTTACTGTGAAACCTCCTTTCTTTGGTATCACTTGAGTTGGACTTACCCACTCACTATCAGATATAGGAAAGATTATCCCCATTTCTAGTAGTTTAATAACCTCTTTCTTAACAATTAATTGCAAATTCGGATTGAAGCGGTGTTGTGGCTGAATACAAGGTTTAGCGTCTTCCTTTAGAATAATTTTATGAACGCAAATCTCAGGGCTAATTCCTTGAATATCAGCTGCTGTCCAACCAAAAGCTTTCTTATGCTTTTTCAACATTCTAAGTAATTGGTCTTCTTGTAGCTCAGTTAAGGTTGATGAAATAATAACCGGCAATAGATTATTAGTTTCAAGAAAAGCATACTTAAGATTTAATGGAAGTGGTTTCAACTCCAGATTACTGGGTGGATCTTCTACTGAAGGTTTTAGAACTGGTCCTTCTAGTTCTAATTCCAGATACTTATGCCATGGTGGTCTAGGACTAAAACTTCCTTTATCTAGAGAAAGGATTATCTCTTTCATTTTGGTGTCTTTCTCATCTTCTTTATAGATAGACAGAGTTAAGCATTCTTCTAATCTGTCTTCAAAAGTTGGTGATTGAATATCATAGACAGAATGAATATCTTCTATAAAAGAATATGATTCTGGTGATCTATATGGATGTTCCATAGCTTTGAATATATTGAAAGCAACAGTATCTTCGTTAACTCTCAGTATTAATTCTCCTTTTTGGACATCGATTAACGTTCTTCCTGTAGCTAGGAATGGTCGACCTAGAATAAGTGGCGCTGAATATCCTTCTTCCATTTCCATGACTACAAAATCTACTGGGAAGTAGAATCTATCTATCTTAACCAATACATCCTCGATAATTCCTTTAGGGTATTTAAGCGATCTATCTCGCCATTTGAAGAGTCATTTCAAAGATTCGTAAGCTTTCCTATGCCTAGTTTCTTATAATCCTCATAAGACATGAGATTAATACTTGCCCCAAGATCACATAGTACCTTTTTAAACAAAAATCCTCCAATTTCACAAGGAATTGTAAAACTACCTGGATCTTTCATTTTAGGTGGTAATTTATGCTGTAAAATTGCAGAACATTCTTCATTGAGGCAAATATTTTCATATTCTTCTAACTTTTTCTTGTTTGAGAGAATATCTTTCAGAAACTTTCCATAGGTAGGCATGTTAACTAGAGCTTCGATAACAGGGATATTAATATGAAGATGACGAAAAGTATCCAGGAAACGAGCATACTTCTTATCAGTTTTTATTTTCTTAATTTGATCTTTAGGTGGGTAAGGTAAAGATTCTAAATCTATAACCCTTGATCCCGAAGTCATTTTCTCTTTCCCTTTCTCCTTAAATCTTGAAGTGTTACTTGTTTGCCATGTCTCATGATCTTTTTTCTTTAAAATGTTCCCTGAATCGATCTCTTCTTCAGAATTTTTCAACTCTTCCTGTTTATCATCCTTGTTTTCCGTATTACTTACTCTAACATGTTCCTTGAATAAATTTCTTAAATCTTCATCCATGGGATCTTTCAGAATTCTCGGGATTTTTACCCATTTCTCACCTTTATTTTCAGGTTCCATACTTCTATTTCCTTTCAAGAAATTTTCTATAATTTCTTCTTCCTCATCAGTGAATTCATGTTTAGTTTCATCATTCTTACCATCTAAATCATCTTCTACTTCGTTATTTCCGAAACTTTCTACTCCATTACTACCACAGAGTTTTCTACTTACAGTAACTACGATTTACCTCTCTCAGATTTCTTTCAGTGTTACTTGGTAATCCTCCTGGTGGTCTACTGTTTTTACGTTCACCTTCCCTTTCAAATGATCTTCCATATTTCTTAATGAGGCTTCTATTGTTCTCATTCTGGTATCATGGCCACTCATAGATGTTTTTATTGTACTCATATCTTTAGTATTGTACTATATGAAGTCATCATTGTTTCCATATTTTTAGCTTGAGTAGACACCACACCCATCATATTTTCCATTAGTTTCTCCCATTTTTCAACCCCCTGCAGCAGTGAGTTGAACTTTGAGTTCTTGGTATACTTTGAGTGGTGTGTTGAGGATAGGATCTAGGTAATGGTTGCAGATTCTGATTAGAGGTATCTCCCTGATAAACTTGATTATTAGACAAATTCCTATATGGAACTGGATATGGCGGTTGTCCTTGCTAACTAGGGTTTTCAGACCATCGAAATGTCGGGTGGTCTCTTCTAATAGCATTAAACGAGTTTGAATATGCATTGTTCAAATTCCTATGCTGCTGAAGAAAACTTACCTCCTCTCTCGAATATCCTTTTGGTTCTTCAATCCCTATTGGCATATTATCCTGATTTGAATATTCAGTGGGTGTACTATTTTCTGAACTTAGGTTTTTGTTAGATTGTAGGCCATCAAATTTCCTACTCAAATTCTCCAAATATGCTAGAACTTCTGTATTAGATGTACATTCCCCTGCAAAAGCTACTTTTCTGGTGCTAGAACCGGTTTCCCACATTCTGTTATTTTTGGAAATCTTTTCTATAGCATCGTAAACTGTTTGTGCTTCACTCATCATTAAAGAACCACCACATGCATGATCTACATCCGCACGTGAATCTTTTCTTAATTTACGACAGAAAAGTTGGATTTGCATATCTAAGGAATAACCATGGTCGGGACAAGCTCTTAACAGTTTTTTGAATCTCTCCCAGGCATTCCCAAGCGTTTTTTCAGATCCTTGTCTAAAGTTAGCAACCTCGACTTTTAATTCCAAATTTCATCTAGGAGTGAAATATTTTTTCAAAAATTCGGGTTGAATATCCTCCCAACTAGTCAGTGAATGATGTGGAAGAGACATAAACCAATCTCGTGCTCGTCTTTTTAAAGAAAAAGGAAACATAGACATCCTCGTTAATTCACGATGAGCACCTTGACTTTTGGCTGTATTGCACAATTCTTCGAAAAGATAGAGATGATGATGTGGATCTTCATCATCCTCTCCTAGAAATTGGGCTCTTGCGTCAATTAAACCAAAAAGATGAGATTTAATTTCGAAATTGTTTGCTCCTTCATTTGGTAAAAGAATGGGATTATTAGTCTGGTTCCTTCTTATGGTCTGATCACAGATAGGTCTCGGGTTTGGTGGGTTATTACGATTATTCTGGTTCCGATTCTGATTATTTCTATTATTAGGATTTTGATTATTATTAGGGTTAATAGGGTGTTGTCCATGCCCTAGAGCATGTTCTAGCCCTTGTTCAGGTGTTTCATCACTGATTTCGGCCATTCTCGTATTTCTGTTTGAAGATGATTCGTCAGGATTTCCCTGACTAGTATGACCACGTTTACTCTCTACTCTTAACTGCCTTTCGTAAGTATTTATGTCAGGCTTATAAGGAGTGAGCGGGGCCTTACCACTTCTGGTCATCAACTAACGAAAATAGAAAATACTCGACTTGTGTAAAAGAAGAAAATTGGTAACTAAAAGAAAGTAGATACCAACGAAAAATAAAATAGAAATGAGATAAGAAAAAGTGTTGACTTATCCTCGAGAATTTTGAGCTGATACAAGTAGTAACCAAAGACACAAAGAAAAATTAGCGACGTGGTCCCCGGCAACGGCGCCAGAAAGCTGACGGACGTTTTCTAGTGCTATACAATCCTTACCGGCAGTGTACCGGGTCAAATTATAGTGCTAGTGTGGTGAGTCAGGTGTCGAATCCTCAGGGAAGCATGGTAATTCTTTTAAGTGTGGCTAAACACCAAACAGCTATTATTATCTCGATCTAAATCGCAGGTTTATCATACGAGTCAAACTTATACTAATAAACAGAAAATAAATGCATAAATTAAAACTAAACTATTATAATATATATAAATACATAAATATATATAGTAATACATAAACAGTACAATATATATATATATAAATATATAGATACCAATATATTAAATACTAATAATTATTATAGAACTAGCCAAGATATATGTAATTGAATTATTCAATCTTTTTAGCTTAATGGATGTGCTCGATCTTCCTTTTATTAGGTCCAATTGAGTAAATGAAACGGTGCACTCCTGAGGTTAACAATTTCTCCTCACACGAGCGTATGAAATTGTCATATGTTAATTTGTCATCAGTTCAATCTCCACAACTGCCCCATGCTAATCTCAGTTAGTCTGAACAGGTACCGAGTACAAATCTACCCCGGATAAAAGAGGTTGTTCCGTTTGTCGACGGGCGATGTTATTCAAAAGGCTCCGGTTGTCGGCGGATCGATTCAACTTTCCGGTGTTAGTTTCAATTAAACTGTTGATTTTAACATCATTACGATCTTGAGCACAAATTTTAATAAGATTCATCTTTCCCAAGACAAATCGCCCCGGGTAGGAAATAGGATTCCGTTGTCACGCTTTACATACGGCCAATTTTACCTCCGTTTTTCTATCATTTATCTCATATCCTAACTTCTCTGGTCAGTTCATCGTTAGGTTATATGTTACGATTCATCTTGATTAATTACTTCAATCCGAATATTATCAATACGTTGCAAAATAGAAAAAGATCCAATTAACTCAATTTTAGTCAATTTTACTTAGATAACATTCATTTACCGAAAAGATCGAAATAATACGATTACATAACCTTGGCTAGTTATTAGATTTAGCCTAATAACATTATAACGATTAAAAAGATAATAACAAACATAAATACTTTAGAAAATTACCCGATTACAACTGCTGATTCAGAGGTCGTATTCTTCCGGATATTACAACGACTTCAACAACATCGATCTTCCGATAATTTCCCGAGCATTACAACGATACTACTATTTATTTATGGCATAAGGCCTATTAATATATACATAACTACTACTAAGAAAAGAGGTTTAGAAAATATATTGGTACACTCTTACAGCCGCATGCAATGCCTTATTTATAAGCCCGATTTTTCAAGGCCGGATCGATCCGGGATCAAGGTCGGATCGATCCGGGAATAAAAACATTATCACTCACTTATTTTCTGCAGAACCATGTGCTACTCATCATTACTTCCGCATTATTTGATAATCCGGATCGATCCGAGGTGATGTCGGATTGATCCGTGTAATTCTTCCAATTTTTATTTGAAACTTGATAAAATCATATCTTGAGTTGTAGATCTCCAATTGACATGATTCAAGAAGCGTTGGAAAGCTCTTTGAAAGATCTAAAACTTTCATGAAGGACTCTTCTTCGGAAAATGCCTTTTTGATGGGCCATTCGTTCGTCGAATATATATCTCGATAATAGTATCACGAACCGTTGATCCACTTGAACTTTTAAACTTGTGACACTTCCTTACTTCCTTCAAAAGATATGATTTGACTTCAAAAAGTGTCGTCACTCGGGGTTTTGGTTTACCTAAAAATCTGCAATAAAATACCAAAAATACCCACGTAAATCTAACACGACACTCCGGTTACTAAACCGGTACAAAATTTATAACTTTTTATTACTTTTACTAGATTTTTATATTACTTACTTGTATTCATAACTATCAATATTTCATAAGATTATCGTTATAATTTCTTATATTTTATATAGAAAGAGTCGATAAAATATATAATATATCGTAATTTTTATCATACAAATTGTATACATCAGTGCTTTAAAGGTATTTCTTCCATCGCTTTTCCTATCTTAGATTCGTAGCTCCACATGTTTGCTGGGTTATTTTCTCAGCGCCCGCGAAAAATTATTGACTTGGATCATTGCTTCCCTGGTTTCTGCAAACAGAAGAAAAAAAAAGCAGACCGTGGGCGATTTTAACATGGTTTCCCACGCTGCTATCGGACTCACGGATTAAACATACGGGATAAATGCAGACACGAAGTCCCGAAAATAGAGCCAGGCTCGGCGGCACGAGAGGCGATCCTCGGGGGAGCGAAACTAAGCTGCTCCAGATTCGGAATTTTACACATAGCGAGACAACCAGGGGACTCAAAAGCAGACTCTAAAATAGAAAACTTGACATGAATAAGAAAATTATTTATATATAAAATTGACCGTTGGTTCCCGGCAACGGCGCCAAAAACTTGATCGGGTCAATCAGTTATAATATACTTGACCACCATAAATCAATACTAGCAAGAGGACTAGGCCCATCGTAGTATAGCTATAGTGAATCAAGGTCGATCCCACAGGAACCAATTGTGGATCATCTTATATACAAACAATTAATTAAACATGTCAAGGACATGAGGCGGTCTACGACCAACATAAGACAAGAAAGGTAAAGACACGACTCGACACAACGTAATTAACCTCCCCAATTATAGTCTTTATCGTTTGGACCTAGATAATTTATATAATAAATCGAACTTATTAACTCATCAATCCGTTTGTATCTATCTTAGATTGGCTACGGGAGTCATCCTCTTTAACTTAACTTAGCACCGGTTAGGTTGCTAGATCACTGTGATATTGTTACGTGACTTCGCCTTTTAAGTGCCTCCATCTCATATAACTCACACGCTTACGACTCTAAGGATGCCGATATTGACCGTACACCTCGTCTAGGCAACATTCCTATGGTTAGGCGTACTTCCTAAACGATCACTCAAGCTCTCGTCCAACTAGCAATTACCAAGTTATAGTCTCATGCTAATCTACGACGTATGTATAATCGGGTGCTAGCAATCACCAAATATAAACCTACCTAGATAACGCTGAACGTCCGTGAAGAGCAATTCATAAGCCTACCTAAGAGTTTTATATTGGTATTTCCTTTTTACACATTTTAATTAAACTAAGCGAGTAACGTAGCCATAGCCATACCTACTGAGATAATAAATTCAACTAGGCTAAACCTACCATAAAGACGTGGCGAAATAACTGATGAAACAGGGCTCGGTCGACCGAGTGAATGTGGCTCGGTCGATCGAGTGAACTTATTCGGTCACCCGAATCGATTTCGTCCCAGATTACATCTTAGAATATATCTCTCGGCGTTTCATCATACGAATGCAGTTAAGCAATGGTTGCACACGGTATTCATAGAACTAACATAGATACGCATTAATTAAATCAAGTAGATTCATGAATAAATACTAAGTGTATGACGTAGGTTATGGGATCCTCATAGACAAGGCATCGCCACCTTCCCAACGTCATAGCCTAGATCTACATCATCTAGCTATGATTAACTAATTCAAACGATAAAGCATAATTGGGGAATTAATTACGAAAATAAAAACAACAGAAAAATTAAAGGCTTACATATTTGCGTACCATAATAAATCTATTTGACAAACTACATTGTAACGTACCAAAGCTATGAATGTAATTGATAAAAAGGTATAAGGTAGTGTATGTATGTCTAAGGTGTGTGTTGGTGTGTTTTACAAATTTAAGTAGTTCTTTGCTTATATAGAGGTTTTTGCCGACCTAGGAAGGATCTAGAAGATATACACGCGATTTCGCGGATAAACTTCAAGTGACCGAGCCGACTCTCTCGGTCGATCGAATGGATAGGCTCGGTCGATCCGAGCCTTTTTACACGTGTTAAACGCGTCTCTTTGTCCGACTTGTTCCCCACGCATTCTTTTGAATCGATCGATTTATCCTTTGATTAATGCTCCGATTTTCCTCTTCATTATCTTGAGATTTCTCGATTGCGCGATATTTATCTTCCCGATTTATCACGATCTACAAAATCAGCAATTATCGCACAATAAATCGGTCTTTAATAATAAAAATAGCTAAATACCAAATATCATATTAATAATCACTTAACATTAAATAATAAATATAAACAAGTGATTTAAATATGAAATATACACTATTAATCTCGATTTAAGGTCAATGTTGATGACTTTTACGGGTATAATTTGACCGTCATCAAGGTAAACCACCTTCTTACAAATACTTGAAAGTGTGGGGGTGCCTTGCAAAGGTGCTCGTACCTACACCCAAAGTAGTAAAGATAGGATCAAAAGCGTTGATTGTATATTCATTGGATATGCACACAACAAGATGAGTGCTTATCGATTTCTTGTGTATAAGTCATATAATCCTGAAATACATAAAAATACGATAATGGAATCGAGAAATGCATCATTCTTTGAGAATGTATTTCCGGCTAAAACAAATGAACCTAGTTCATTAAAGCGTGTTCATGTTCGGGATCACCCTTCGAACAAGTAAATGAAGAAGAGCCAACCGAGGTTGAGCCAAGAAGAAGCAAAGGTCGAGGACTGAAAAATCTTTTGGTGAAGATTTTATCATTTATATGATAGAGACAGATCCTCAAAGCTTTAAAGAAGCGACAACTTCTTCTGAAGGTCCAATGTGGAAAGAAGCAATAAATAGTGAAATATACTCTATATTGCAAAATCATACTTGGGAGTTAGTTGATCTACCTCCAGGATGTAAGCCACTAGGATCAAAATGGATCTTTAAGAGGAAAATGAAACCTGATGGATCCATTGATAAATATAAGGCCGACTAGTAATAAAGGTTATAGTCAAAAGAAGGTCTTGATTATTTTGACACTATTCTCCAAAGGATTTGAGAATAACTTCCATTGGGATGGTACTTGCTATAGCCGCTTTGCGTAATTTAGAAGTACATCAAATGGATGTGAAAACCGCTTTCTTAAATGGAGATTTAGAAGAAGAAATCTACATGGAACAACTGAGGTTTTTCTAGTCCAGGATAAGATAAGAAAGTGTGTAAATTGGTTAAGTCATTATATGGCTTAAAACAAGCACCAAAACAATGGCATCAAAAGTTTGATCATGTTATGCTTGAAAAAGGGTTCAAAACCAATGAATGTGATAAATGTATTTACATGAAAGAAACAAAAGATGGCTATGTCATCTTATGTCTTTATGTGGATGACATCTTTGATAGTTGGTAGTAATGATAAGATGATCAAATCTACCAAAGATATGTTAAACGCCAGATTTGAAATGAAAGATATGGGTTTAGCGAGAGATGATATTGGGAATTAGAATTACAAGAAATTCTAATGGTCTCATATTGAGTCAATCTAATTATATTGATAAAATCTGGAAAATTCAATAAAGATGACTCAAATGAAGCTAGAACTCCAATAGATCAAAGTCAACCTTTGTTCAAAAATAAAGGTGAGGTGTATCTCAATTAGAAATACGCAAGGATCATTGGAAGTCTAATGTACTTAATGAGTTGTACTAGACCGGATATAAACTTACATTGTTGGCAAGCTAAGTAGATATACTAGTAATCCGAGTCATGAACATTGGAAAGCTATAGTGAGGTTCTTGAGATACTTAAGATATACTCGTAAGTATGGCCTTCACTATACAAGAGAACCAATTGTTATAGAAGGATATCTTGATGCAAATTGGATTTGATTCAAAGGATTCGAGAATCTACAAGTGGCTTTGTATTCACGTTAGGCGGTGGAGCCGTGTCTTGGAAATCTTCCAAACAAACCGTGATAAACAGATCCACAATGGAATCTGAGTTTGTGGCATTGGATAAATGTGGGAAGAGGCGAGAATGGTTGCATCAATTCCTGAGAGATATTACTCAATGGCGAAGCGATGCCAGAATATGTATTCACGTGATCAATCAATCGATTGGAAGAGCACGAGAATATAATGTATAATGGTAAGTCTAGGCACATACGCCGAAGACATAATTCCATTAGACAACTACTCTCAAGCTGATACGATTACCTTAGACTATGTTAAGTCGAGAGGATAATCTTGCGGATCCGCTAACCAAAGGGTTAAATAGAGATAGTTGCTAAATCATCAAGAGGAATGGGACTAAAGCCCATGGAATAAAACTTTTACGAAGGAAAACCCAACCTTGTAGATTGGAGATCCCAAGATCTTGGTTCAATGGGAAAACCTAATTGCCAAGTAAAGTCAGCGTGTAGGGGTAACCTCAAGCTCATTCTAAGATGAAGAAACATTGAGATTGAACGAGGATAAGCTCACAAAGAGCTTTTAATGATTTCATAAGAAGAATATTTTGAGAAAAATTCAGATTACGAGAATCACATATGTAAGAGAGAAGAGGGGTCGCTTCAAAGGGGTTGTGAGGCGCAATTCTTAGAAACTCTTCTTGAACCAGGCGGATGTCCACGGCCAAAATGGACATAACCGCAAGAACCTATGTTGATAGGTAGATGCGATGTGGTTGAAATGTCATCATTTACATCAACGGCGAGAATAGTTCAAGGATCGCGTCTACTAGTCACCCAAGAAAGTAAACATATTTAATCAAGGAAGGTTCAAAGGGTCACACCTACCAATCCTATGCATTGATCTACCGCTTGAACTCTCAATTTCATTTTTGAGCCTTTGCTAGGGTTTTAAACACTATTCCATTCATGTGGGGATTGTTGGAAAATGATGGTTAAAATGGATATGTTAAATGATATGTCATATTTGGCCTATTGGGCCTAAGTGGTGAATGGAAAGTGTTAGTAATAAAGGGAAAATTGGAGAAACCAATTTCTCCCACATTGGAAGGAAGGAAAGAAAAGAGCCAACATATATATGATGTTGTTTTAGTGTAGTTGTAAGAAATTACCAACTTTATACACCGTTCTACGCTGCTGGCGCGCGCGAGGGGTGCAAATCCATCCGGATTTCACTTGAACTTGTGTGCGCGCGTCCTGCGGGACGAATGCAAATTTCGATTCAAAGGCTCCTATTGAAGGTTCGGTTTGCAACCTGGACCTTTATTTTTTGAATCGAATCTCGAGACCTTCCAGCTGACAACACTTATGGCATCCAAACTGCTGCTGTGCCTGTTCCATTTCCTGCTGTAATGACATTCAATACGAGCTGAGGCTGTTCCACTTCGAATTCCATCTGTTTTATGACATCCTCTACAGAATAAAGCCTATATAAACAACGACATCTGAACCGAATTACACACCACAATCGCTTCTTCTTACTTCTTTTCTACATGGCCGAGAGTTCAAACTACAAGGTTCTTAAGCAATTGAAGGCGTTGTGCTTCTGTCATTTCTATCCGTTCTATCCTGGAGATTAACGTCCCATTTGAAGCTCACGGCACACGAAGGTGAGGGGACGAATTAGTCTTAAGGAAACTGTGTGCAACACAGGGCTCGGATCATATATCTTTTTCCGTTTTCTTTGCAATTGTAATTCGAATTTGTTGTTATTCGTTTCTTTGTAATTTTTTTCTTTCGTTTTTGAATAAGATTGTCCAAAACGTATTAGGCTTCAATCCCATTCCATTTGTCAAAAAATTTGACACTCGATCTCTAGCTAAACATTTTTATAAGCGGATCCGCAAAATTCTCTTTCGACTTTATACAATCGAGGAAATCAAACCATTAGAGATCAATTATTTAATGGTATTATGTCTACGATGTACATGTCGTGACTTACCATTATACATACAACTTTGTGCGCGTCATATAGCCGACATACTATCACAATGTATGCTGATAGGAGGAATTGGCTTTGGCCAACACTGAATATCCTCTAAGAAATTCTGCAGCCACTTTGGTTCTTCTCCAGCTTTGTCCAATGCAATAAACTTGGATTTCATTGTGGATCGAGCTATACATGTTTGCTTTGAGGATTTTCAGGACACCGCACCACCACCAATAGTGAATATATACATATCCACTGGTGGACTTAGAGTCCTTACAGTCAGATATCCAGTTTGCTTCACAGTATTCTTCCAATACTGGTGGATATCTTGTATACCGTATTCCGAAGTTCATTGTAAACTTCAAATACCTTAACATCCGGTCAAGATCTATGGATTGAACTTGAACCTTTTTTCTCCTTGTCTTTACAAGGAAATATCTCATACATAAATACAACATTCCTTTAATCAATGATTATATTTTAATGTACATCAGGGATGTCTGACTTGTGCACCAAAAACCGATAAATACTACTATTATTTTACATATCCGAAGAATATGCAATCTTTTGTTTCAGGCAATTATCTTGACTTGCTTTGGGTTAAGGAATTTCAACCTTTGCCTAGCACCCCCACACTTCCACGAATTTGTAATAGGCTTGTAGCCTTTCCACTTTTCCATGGTGCAATCCGGTGTTTTCGCAATTAAGCAACATTGTTCGATGGTGGTTTGTATGGTGTAGTGGTTTGATAAATGATGTTGGTACTAAAACGAAATTCATTAAACCATGCAATATACTATCCACCTTAATCACTATAAATTGTCTTAATTCGTTTGTTAAATTAATTCTCAACTTCAAGGGCCTCATCTTTGCTTCTCTGCAGATACACACAACAATCACTTCTGCCATCAAATATGAAATTAACAAAATACCTTTCTACCATATCTGATATCATAAACTTTAAATAACCTTCGTTGATGTGATCAGATCCAAAGGTTATATGTCATTTTGACCTAGGCACCTAGCCATATACATAAAATCGTTAACATAACAAGTAACTCCCAAATTCAAACACATTACTATAAACTTTAATCCAAATGATCCAATAAGTCAAATATCAAATTTGATCATCTCATACACCACGACAGCATGCATGTTGTAGCTATATTTATTTACATAGTTAAATAAATTCAGTGCATAACAAATAGGATCATTATATACCCTTTTGTATAGTAACCCTTCAATTAAGAGTCAAATACAGAAACATTTTTCTTGAATAAGATGTGTCTCGACTCTCGACATTTGGTCGGCTATATCTCTTAAACCGAAACACAACCATTTCTTAAGATACTAATATTTCATTGTGATACACACATACCCGATATTTTTATCAAACAACACATTCACTTACTAAAATTACAATTAATTAAAAATCCCGTACCAAACTTTAAAAGAGTAATTAGTAATGCCTGTAAAGCAGATTTCGTGTTAATCCCTAAAAATTACAAAGAAAACACAAAATTGTAACAAATCGAATTTTATTAATTTATAAAAAGCGGTTACAATCTCTTGAATCCTTTGATACTCCTCTTTAATTGTTGACAATTATTGGACTCCCGGATTTAGCGGAAGATCTTGAATTTGGTTGATTTCCTCCGGATATGGCGGAAGATTTTGACTTTGTGGTTGATTACCCCTGAATATGGCGGAAGAAATGGACCTTGGTTGATTCCTCCCGAGTATGGCGGAAGATTTGAATCTGTGGTTGTTCTCTCCCGGATACGGCGGAAGATCTTGACTTTGTGGTTGATTTCTCCCGAATATGGCGGAAGAATGTTTGATTTGGGTAGAGATTTGAGGCAGTGCTTTGACTCACCTTCGCCCTCCTGATTAGGTTGGAAGATCCTCGAAGGCGGTTGAAGAACTCCGATTTCTTGGTGGATGATCTTCAAGTGATGTTGAAGAACGCCGGATTTGATGGAGAATCCTCAAAGATTGAAGAACACTTGAATGCTCCTTGTGCTCCCTAGATCCCCTCCTTCTTGGTGCTTGAATGCTTGAATGGAGTCTTGATGCTTCCTCTCCAATCTTGAATCCTTGTGTGCTTCCGTCTTCTGTGTTAATGCTCTGTGTTTCTGTCTTCTGTGTTAATGCTCTGTGTTTCTGTGTGTTTGCAAATGACTAAGGCCCTCTCTTATTTATAGTGCTGGATGAGTGCCTTGGAAGTAATTCGCATTTAATGCTTTCACACTCACTTAATGTGTTCACACTCTGATTGATTCCCATAATATTCGCATTTAATGCGTCCAGACTCTCCTGATTGACTCTAGCAATTTGTACACAATCTCCGCATTTATTATAAATCAATAAAATCCCCTAATTAATTGATTTTAAGAGATTTTTATGATTTATTGATTTTTATATTATCTACCAATATTTAATGTTGGAAATAATATAAAAATACCTAGATTTTATGGCATGTGTAGTATGTGACAAATATAATATGCCACATATATATTTTATATATCTACATAGCCATTTAATTATAAATAATTAAATCTCTAAATTTCTAAGAGATTTTAGTTAATCGTTTATTTTACATTATTCCCTAATATATATATTTTTTAAGGAAATAATATAAAATAAATTTAAGTTAGGACAAATGTATAATGTGACATATATATTATGTCACAAAAAAAATTTATATCTACAAATGCCCCCTCGAGACTTGTTGTTGTCCCGGTAAAATTTTACCATAACGACGAGTCTCGACTTTATAACCCGTTTTTTTTCTTTTTTTTTCAATAATGAGGCAGCACACTTTTTTCATTATATTTTCTCCTTCTCTTCTTTTTTTTTTCACGTGGACAAACTAAAAGAAAAGGAAACCAACCCCCTTTTTTTTAAGTCGGCTGCGCCTTTTTTCCATTTTATTTATTTTTTTTGGTAAACCAATCAAAATCAGGTAATTTTGTCGCATTCTTGAAGAAATTCTCGATTCTTTCCATCTTCTCCATATAAAAAACATTCACCTCTCTTTCAGCACACCAATTCTTCTTCAACCCAAAAGGAGTCAAGGCCGAGAGTCTCGGGCATTCCTTCTCTTTAGTTAGCTAATCGCCATGTCGATCGATTGATTGGAAGTCGATTGTCATTGACTTTCGTCTTTCTCGTCGGCAGTTGGCTAAAAGTCAAATATTTTTTCCTTGTTTTGTTTGTTTTTTTTTTTTGCTTAATTATTGTTCCTTGCTTTGCAGGGTAACTGGAGGCCGTTTCGTGGGCGCGAGTGGGATACTTTGTGATACCACCCGCGTCGACAAGCAAGTGGTCGAGCGCTAGTGGGGTGCTTTTATGACACCACCTGCGTTGAAGATCCGGACATTCATCCGGTCGAGGAGGAGAGTGGGGTAGTTGGTTGCTCCACCCTACGTAGCAGAGAGATTCAGCCGGTCGAGGACGCGAGTGGTGTAGTTGGATGCTCCACCCTGCGTAGCAGATCCAGAAACACTTAGCCGGTTCAAGACGCGAGTGGGGTAGTTGGTTGCTCCACCCTGCGTAGCACATCCAGGCAGTTAGAGACGCGAGTGGGGTACTTAGTGACACCACCCTGCGTAGCACATCCGGAGACGCGAGTGGGGTAATTGGTGACACCACCTGCGTGTGAATGATCCGATCATCCAAATGAAGTCAGGACGCGAGCGAGGTACTTTGTGACACAACCCTGCGTTGAAGATCCAGACATTCATATGGAAATATTCAAGGAGATTACACGAGACGGTGAAAGATATCTCGTTGTGCTTCATCATGCTCATGCCGCTATAGAGACTGGGATCAAGCTCCGGATATGTCCTTCTATCGAGTTTGATGTTCCGCCTTCCCACGATATCACAACATCACCGCTTACCGAGCATAGACTTTCACAGGTGAATCACCCACAAGTTGATTTCTTCTATACACACTCAGAGCCCTCACCAACACACCTTTGTGACTCTTGGCGACGCATCATTAATGGGGAGAGTGCAGGTGGGGTCCCCAACATACGACACAAAGAGCATTTGGATATGTTGAACGCTACTGGGAGTGACTTGAGGATGTTCTTTCCCGCAGTGGAGTCTCATGTTTGACGCTTTATATGCATCCTTGTTCACCTATACTCGGAATAAGAATGTTGTTCGTGCCTTCTGCGAAGCTTGGTGCCCGGAGACCAACACTTTGCATACGATCGGGGAAGTGTCCATCTCATTGATGGACTTGTGGAAGATTGGTGGTCTCCTATCGGCTGAGGTTGTTATGATGAGAGATCATCCCAAGCTTACGAGAGCTAACAGACCCAATGCTCGTCCTTTGAGGACTCTTCCCAAGAGTTGTCAATACTTGTTTGCACTTTTCTCCGTTGCTTGGGTGGAGAGTATGACATCTACAACCCCCAACTTCCCGTGGTGCATGGATTAATTTTCGGTGTCGCCCTCCTTTGAAGCATCCCAAGCCTTCTACGACGCCAAGCAAAAGGAGCGAACCGGCCAAGTAAGACATATAATCCAGATGGAGTCATTCCGGACAAGCCACGACCAAAGGTCACCCCAAGACGAAACTCCCTTTCTCGAGCTTGGAGTAAACGAGGAGATAAAAGACGAGACCTACTTGGCGGCTCTTGTTGCATATTGGTTGTGTTTGTTTGTCCTTCCGACCAGTGGCTCCTTTATCAGACCTTCCACATTCAAAATGGCGAGCCTGATTGCTTCCGGAATGAGGTTATCCTTGCCGCCTGCGTCTTTGGTTAATGTATCTGAGAGGTTTAAAGCGAGATTGTTCATTCGCCGACCCGAACGAGCAGCGAGGCTTTTCTCCCATGGCATTATGTGTTCGGATGGATGGCCCGATATTTTGACACTCACCATGAGTATCGTCTCGTTTGGATGGTCCTTTCATGACCCGTTATTCAGGAGAAGGAGGATCGAAGCCTGATGACTATGCCGCCAGGAGCTCATCCATGAGGTCGTGACATTGATTGGAGAGCGATCGCCGCTAGTAAACCGCACGGAGATCAAAGAGAATGATGGGAAACTATATCTCCGAGAGAAGACATTTTTCTTCTTGCCCTTTCCGAGCTTTATGGTGTTGCATCGAATGGTGCGTGTTGGGTCGAGCCATACACGATCCTTGTAGGTTTGCACGTCAATTTGGGTTTTACTGCACCATTCGAAGGAACTTGCGGCGATCTTCGATCCACCCACATACAAATCGGCTAGCATTTTGTGGAGAAAATTCATCGATCTTGAGTTGTTCCAAGCTAGCATTTCCATCCCGCCTGCGAAACGAACTACCATGTTTCTTCTGATTTTCGAGCGTGGTGGCTGAAAGTGCATGGTACATATTTGATTGATGGAAGGGCTTCGTTCTTGGAGACGACGGCAAGAAAGAAGAGAGCCGTTCCTCAAGCTAAAGAAAATCCAACCAAGCCTTCTCGTCCTTTGAAAGCATCTCCCCATGCGGCTCCCGCCTTGCCTCCAGGGTAGTTACAAAAGTCAAGGCGACTTGTACTACATCAAGAGAGAAAATGTGTCCTGAGGTTGTCTTGGGTGCTAGTGGGAGTTCTTCACATAGTGATAGGAACTGGAAGCGTCACAAGCCTGGAGCTGGGAAACAGGTACTCTCTTACTCTTTGGAATTTGTTAAATTTGATTTGTCTAATTTACCTCATTCACTATTCATTCACTTCGCCTTGTCTCTTTGTTTTGTAGCTGGTCTGCAGAGATCTAGATGAGGTCGGCGATTCTGCTCTTAGCGAGGATTCCGCCAACGGTCCTGACGCTTTTGCAATAGAAGCTAGCAAAGTAGGAAAGGGACGCGTTTTGTTGGACTTATTTCTATGTTTTGATGATGAGTGCCAGACTAGCTGTTATAGTGCAAAGGCAAAAAGATGTCTAGATCAAATGTATAGGTTTATTAGAGTTTGATTTATGAATAGGTTTGATCAAACAAGCATCAGAATGGTCACCGACTTGTGTCGTGAGACCGGTCTCCAGTCGATGAGGGTAGATAGGTCGATTAGACTAGTCTTGAACTCTCTTTGAAGATCAAGGTCGATGGATCAAACTCGATAAATGAAGGCTAAGGGTCAAACTTAGTAATTTAAGTCAATGATATGGAATCAGAATTTAGGCAAGTCTGTGATGACCTAAACTGATTACATATACCTTGTGAAGAAGGTCTAAGTTTCATAAGTTGGATGATGTTTGGAACTTAGTTATACTTAAAAAGGTGTAATCTAACTTCACAAATAAAAGTTAGATAAAAGAAATCAGCTGCATTGCATTTTATACACAAACAATATGTCGCTCAAATGATCGATTTGTACTTCACAGATGATGAACTCACGATAAAATACCTCGATTAAATCAAGATTATATTGGAAGATTACATGGATAAGGACAGCCAACTACCTCTGATTTGATCAAACAAATCGATGGTTAAGATTAAAAGAACGTTGGGATGATTCAGACTTTATCCAATGGACACAAGTCAAAGGGTGGATGATCGCATCACAAAAAGAATTCGGCGATTGTCGACCCTATGAATAGTGACGAATGCAAATCGGATGGGACAAAAACAAGGAACGGTTACATTTGAATTTCAAATACAAGTAACATGCATTCTTGCCTATAAATAGAAGGCTTTCAACTCAGAAACAAGATGATGAAAATCAACAAACTCAAAGAGATAATATCGAATGAAAAACACCTGCATGAACTTACCGAGCATAAGGTCAGCGATCTGAGAATTTCTTCAAGTGCATTCTCGTATTCAAGCTACATCAAGATTACACACTTGAAGACCGCAAGTCTTGATTATATCATCCTAATCAAGGCTGCCGCATTTGAATCATTTACTTGATTCAATCTTTATTTTATAAAGAACTCTTGAAGACAAAGTGAAGCATCTGTTGGGTGTGAAAGATCGTTGTTTGTGGTGGAGTGGTGAAGAGGCAATCCTACCCTTCAAGGACCAAAGGAAGACTAAGGAGCAAAGAATCCCACATGTTCCCGTTTTAGAGTTTGTGAAGCCATAGTTATTGGTGAAGGACAAGCAACTTAGGAATCTTTGTAAAAGCTACATCAAAGATCTCTAGTGAATTTCCTCCAACATCACAAGGAGAAGAGTGGACTGACAGATTACACCACCTGAACCACTATAAAATCTCTTACTTACTTTCAAAGATTTACTTATCGCACTTAGTTTATTTCATACATCATCAATCGAATCTAAAAATCGAAATCACACACATACACTACGAGTATCTAATACTTAGTATCATATTTAACAACAAGTATTAAGGCTTAATTTTGATATATTTCACGCACAAATTCAAAGAAACTCAACTTTCGATGAGACTACTATTTACCAAAGAGGCTATCAAGTCTCGGCAGAACTCTTCAAGTATCGCAGTCTTTGAAGTTCTGCAATTTGTTAACTCCAAAGTTTTAAGTGTTAAGTTTATTCACCCCCCCCTCTAAACTTAACCAAAGCCTTTTCGCGGACCAACACGTTTCACCCGTGATAGCCGAGAGGTGCGACGTTATTCCATCAACGAACGATGTTGATGTGGACTGTGATCCCGATTTGGAAGACACTGCCGAGACAGAGACCGTAATTGTTAATGGTGATCACGTGCCCGAACATCGAGTTGTGTCGATAAATTGACAGAGTAGCTCTGTGTATATTAGTTCTTGGATCGTTTTATTACATTGTGATCCCATATATTATATATATATAGGCAAACACTAAGTCGGTCGAGACTATTCATGACAAGACATTAAAAGGATATAATTAGAGATAATCATATAAATAAATACAAGTGGACCATCCAGCTGTCTGGATAAGTATGGCGGACAACGGACTCGTATGTAGGTCGGACTCATATCTTCCTTGTCTCGATGTCAGCCTGATAATATGGAGGTTCCACTGTGTCCGAGATGTCGGAGTGAGATGGATCCGCTTACGAACAAATGCCGGACATGATCCAAAACTACGAGATGCGGATCGAGTCCGGCTTATGAATCTGCGGATTAAGGAATGGAGGCCCAAGATCTGTTATTGGAGTTATCAAAGCCAAAACGTCTAGATGAAGCGGTAGCCACAATCCAATTCGGGTATATCAATAATGAATGCATTGCATATATGCAACAGTATTTCGTGAACTTGGTAACAATATTTGGCTAAGTTTATGCAAATGAACATTTACTCACATGCAACATTGAATGAACATATTAAGTTGAGTAGTCCTTCATTATTAATAAACAATTAAATATACTGGTTGTCGCTCTCCAAAAATTAACTGGTTCATTCATTAACATTTGGAATTGACAATTTTTTTTTTATATTTTAAATAAAACGTTTCTGGAAAAAAATATGCTAATTTTATTTTCACAGTATGTTGTTCATGGGCATTGTTAATATGCGTTAGCCAAGAGTACGTCTTTCCTAAATAAACTTTCTGCAATAAGCAATTTGCCATTGTCTGTCCAATTTCACTCAGCATGCATATAATACACGAACAAATAACAAAACAACAAAACACGTCTTAAAATTGTTGGTAAAATTATCAATCTAGCATGTTGTTTAACACGAAATTCAAGCAAAACGAACAGTAAAAATTGGACTAGAAAACTTATTGATCGGCGCGAGAAAGCAAAGACTCTGTCCCTAAAACGCTTTTTGCTTCGATTATGTGACCACGGTAAAGATAATCGCCTCCCAAGACACAAATATCATACCTTCTTCGGATGTTGCACTTCAACGGTAAGAAGAAGGCGAACCAATCTTGTTCGCAAATCTCTTCTTGACTCAAAATTATGCAAAGTATTTGTATGAGTTTTGATGCAACTGGCCAGAATTTCGTCTAAGTAAAATTCTCATAAAAAAAATCTGCATCTTTTTTCAGTATAGTGATGGGAATTTATAGGAGAAAGATGTCCGTTTATTTAACAGTTGCAACATTTCACCGAAGTGATGCAACTGTTAGCATTAATATTCAATTCAAATTTCTCCAACAAGGTAGCTGATGATATGTAATTATGTTATCTCAATAACAGAAGAAATATCACATGTATCTAATGTACTTGCATTGAGGGCTGAATGCATCATCATCATGTGTTAAATTATCATCTCCCAAAAAAAAAAACTTAAACAGATCGATGGAGACTTATACAATTAACATTTTAACAACACTCCCCCAAGTATAACCTATAATGAGAAGACGCCAACATATCAAACAAAGACATATGAAAGGCACTATAAGCCTAGGAAGGACAATGTTCTCATGTTCTGAACCATGTTGGATTAACATTTCTTTCTGTAAAAAGAAAGCCAAGCTTAATGCTGATAGCATACCTCAAAAAAAAAAAAAAAAAAAAAAAAAAAAAAAAGAGTTGCAGATAGCTAAGGTAAATGATTAATATTTTAAACATTTGAACTCGTAACGCAACTCCACTGCGAGCGATCAATATGGTGGTCAGACAACTCTGTGAACTAGTCAAGTTTGAATTTTCACTGAAAATTGAGATAAAAAGGATGCTCTGAAATGCACATTATGGGTGATTTATGATAGGTTACTGATCTGCAGTTAAATGATTTTAAATAAAGGGCAGCAGCTGGGGAATTGCGGCTGGCTGTGTATGCATTCATTAATGCATAGCATACTGACAAGTACGTACAGTACATGTTTTCAAGTGTATTCAATTGGCAGAGTAAGAGAAGCACTTTATGCTTACCCAAGACAATCATGCTAAAAAACTGACATGCAAGCAAGGGGCAAGACCTAGAATTAGAAAAAGAGCAGAAGATGAAGCGGAAAGCAGTTTTATAAATGGTAATCCAAGCGAGAGATGTACGTATACCTTTCCATTCATGTGCAAAGAATCGTCTTTAATCTCCTCTTGCACTTCATCTTGTAAATGTACAATCAAACTTGTGTCAAAGTGAGTTCAAACTTCAAACACCACCACCTCATTACTTACTATACCCCGGTGGTGATAAAAATCCAATCCAATCCAATCCAATAGTGGAACTCACGTTGAATTGAACCTATTATTACCCAACCAACCAACCAACCGTTACAGGAATTTATACTTTCACCCCACCCCCTGTTGTTAGCTCGCTCCTATCTTTTCACTGGTTACACAATATATGTACGTTGATCATTTATTATCTAAATAGGAACCTACAATCTAAAAGAGAGAGAGAGAGAGAGAGAGAGAGAAAAATGGGACTACGTACTAGGTCGGTCGTCATGTAAAGGAAAATAATCCGGAATCGCTATATCCTTGGAAAACTATATACACAACAAGTCAGTAGCAAAACCTCCAAACCATATTGTAACAGTGTGCAGGTCCTTCCAGCTGGGTAAACCTTTGTGTCCAGGACGCACTTCTGAAGCAGCTCCTCATATCCTACCAGCTGGTGAGGTAGGTGGGGATGAAAAATATTTTGCCGCGACCAGCTGACTATGTAATATATCTGGGTTTTCACTTGCTGCTTTCACACTTAGTTTTCTTCTTTCTACAAGGAGATTCACTTCTATGATTTCCGATAACCTCTGACTAGTTAATACTGCCACACATATAGCAAATGCCTCCAACTGCGTTATTGATGCATCAAAATTCACAGAGTAATATCCTTCTTTGAATGGCGCCAAACAGAAGATTGGCTGCTTTTTTCCCTTTCCATCCTCCTCCTGCAAAAAGGTTCAAACCCTTATATAACACTCAAGAGTAATTGGAAAAGATGAAAACAAGTTGGCGCGGATGAAGCAATGAGAGCAACACCTGTTTGTTAATATCAACAACACGATCTATGAGAGAGCAGCACATATTATTGGTTGACCTCAATGAATCTGATTCTTCTTTCTGGTCAATCAGGACCCTCAGTTTGCAACCCATATCCCACCCTCCACAATCACACACTCCACCAGATTTCCATCTCTCGATTAACGATGAAGGTGCACCTTCATTTGGCAGACCATGATTACCACCTGGAAGAACGACCGTTATGGTATTGCTATTTTCTGTTTCTCCTGGTTTAGTGGTGTCAACAACAGGTTCCAAAGGGTCTGATTCTATATGTTTGCATTCATCAGATTCACTTCCATATGCTAATGCAGATGGTTCCTTGAGAATAATGGCAGCAATTTCCTATTCAGCAAAACCTCAGGGTCTCCTCCTTTATCAACCTCTCCAACACCAACCCCATACAAGACATATTCTACTTTACCATGCTCGAAAAACAAGTTGCAGAAATTCTCATCTGACAAAGAGCTGTATGATCAAAGCCACACCGTTTCTCTTTGCTTCCGTGGCCTATCCAGCTTGTTGATTTCTTTTTTACCTCGGTAACAGAGTAAAAAGAATACGAGAATTTCCTGTCTGTCTTGGTAGGTAAATCTTTGATAGAAGCAGTGAGAATATCAGAACTATTACCAGCAACAAATCTGAAGCAAGGGAGTTGATTTTTAAAAGTAAGCTGCACAAGAGCCTGAAAATTTGAAGCGTGATGCTTCTCATCATCACGACGCAGTTTTGCGGCACTGGTAGGCTCTGGCACCACCAAATTCGAGTGAGATGCTTGAGCAGATTGAGCTGCCTTGGGTTTTAGAACTGGGCTTAGTATCTTCCTGAAGGAACTGGACCATCCTAAGCTACCAGTATGTGCCTTTTCTCTGTTGTGGTCAACAATACCAGATAAGCTTTCGGAGCTTATACGGCCAGATTTAGCATCCATGTACTTGGAGTTATCTTTTGACACCGTCGAACTTTCCCTGAAACTGAAACTTCTGCCTATCTTCCCAAGATTAAAACTGAACCTACGACTAGGGGACTGAGGTCTGCTTTTGACTTCTGCCTTTTCAGCAGTACCAAAATCCATTTCCTCATAAGTCCCAGCAGAAGCTGAATAATCAACACTTGAGTTTTTCATGCGAGACGACCTACACGTATCATTTTGAAAATCACTGGTGCAAACATCTGATCGCAGACCCTGTGCGGATAAAGCATTATCAGGCAATGGAAAACAATGTGGAATTTCATCTGCGTATTTCCCTGGTTGCAGCTCCTGAGATGAATAGCGACAGGAATGACTCTTCTGATTCTTCTCTATCGATTTTCCATCAATTGATCTCTCAGATTCTACTAAGTGATGATTCTTTAAGAAACTCCTCCGAGAAACTTCAGGTACTAGGAGTACAATATCTTGTGGTTCATCAGCAGAAGGTTCAGGACCAAGTTTGATGCTGTCATCGTGCCTACTTTTTTCCCGTTGTTCACTTATGGGAACAGGGGGTAGGCTGAAGCTACTTTTGACTGAGCTTTGGGAAAGACCTTCTCTTTGCAATGTCATCTTCTGATTTCTTTCAACCCTCTTTCCCTCATCGTTTTTAAATTCAAGACAACTGTTAGAGGACTTCATCTTCTGAGGATGTTCAACATGTTTCCCAGCAGCGGTACCAATCACAGAATATTGAGAATCCCCGACACTCTTAACCTTCTCTTGAGAATGTTGGGCATAACTAGATAGTGTTTCTTCAGGGAGCGGGTTGACATGTAAATCAACCGAGCCATGCCTTTTCTCACGAGAAATTCTGGAAGGCGCAGGTGTGTCACTTGCCCTAGACAGCGAATTAACTCTGGATGACGCTCTAGATTCACCTTTTCTAGGCAACATTTCTTTGTCCCTCCATTTCTCTAAACGTTTCCAATCAAGAACTCCGACGTTTAGGGCTCTGGCCTGAACATTTTTTGGTTTTTCTACAGGATGGAGATAACTAGGTAGATTTTTCATGTGCCGTACAATGTCAGTTTCTGTATTAACCTTAGAGCTCACTGGCGGCTTTGGGAAACTCCCAGAAGTCAGTTTGATCACATGCTCGTCATCTATCTGCCCTCTTGGCTCAATATGTCGGTCAATGTACGGCTTAGCAAATGGACCTGATTCTTCACTCTTATCTGAAAACCTGGAACGTCCTTGACATTTGGAAGATGGAAGCTTCTTACTTGTTGCATTTGAACTTTGTTGTCTCCATGAACTCCCCATAAAGTCTGCCGAATGGCACATGTTGTTGGTACGTTTAGAGTACTCATCAGGCAATCTTGAATGAGCTGACATAAGGCCAAGTATTTCAAGCTACACACATAATTTTCTGCAAAAAAGAAAGATGCAAGACAAAGGGCATCAGTTGAGAAGTAGATATTCCAGTTGTAATGATAACTTCACATGACAACAATATGCCAATATAACCAACATAGAGCCGGTTTATCACAAAAAAAATAGAAACTCAGCAGAACTCCAATTCGACAGTGAAAATGTATATTACTACAGAAAACACCCAACATTCACAAAGCGTATGTTAGTAGTTTACTTGCTGTGATGGTAGACATTATAAATCTTACTTACAAAAGCAGTTAGGCCACCATTGGTCTAACAAAGACTGCAGAGTAGGAAATCATGAACTATGAAATGTAGAGCAACAAACCTAAAAACAGGGCACCAAATAGGAAGAATCAAGTTTAATTCCTTACATTTGAGACCTAGATGTAGGTAAATTAATTCTGTTTTTTATAGACAAGTAATATTCAGATAGGCGGATACTAAATATATCTTGAAGAAACTTCAGTTACCATACAAGAATGAGAAGGGGAGGTAACGTTTGGCAGTTTATTAAACATTTTAATACCGCAATTTGTCAATTAATCCACCAATATAGATAAAGCAGGCATAATGCAATTGAAAAAAAAAAACACAGGCATCGCATACATCAATTTGATGATGCCGAGCAACATCCACGTTAATAATATCAGGAACGCTGAATTGGAAGTTGGTTTCAAGCATCCAGCAACAAGTTGTTGATGAAGTATCAAGTTGAAAACATAAACATTCCCCCACCCACCCAAAAAAAAAAAACAGAAACTTCAGATCTAAACAAAAAAAAAAGTAAAAGTAAAACTCACGTTTCGGTTCACCCAACAAAGAAACCAAGATGTTTCAATTGAAATAAAAATTAACTTGCAGCAAACTCCGTAGTACACGCAGAAACACATAAAGAAACGCACAGTAACTCAAGAAATTATACCTTAGAAGAAGAAATCATCAAGAATTTAAAAAAAGAAGAAGAAGAAAGGGTAATCAAAGAGAATCTGTAATGAAAGAGGAAAGGGAAAAAGACAAAAAGAAAAGTAATTAATGCATACTTACGGAAAGAAAGAAAGGGAAAAAAAAACGGAAAGCGAGGAATTGTTGCAGAGGAAGAAATGTTATCGGGATTAGTATTGGAGTATGAAATGAATGAATGAAGGAAGGAAAGAAGGTTAGTACTTTCCTTGAGAGATGGAGAAGAATAAAGACAGACAGATGAGGTCCTATCGTATACTGCTACTGCTGCTACTACTACTGTATATCTATCTATATAGCAATCACAAAAACAAAACAAAAAACAATAGAAAAAAAATATATATATATATATATAAAATAAAGAGAAGAGGAAGAAAACCCGGGAAAATGTTGGTTGGCGTTGCAATGTAGTGATAGGGAGGGAGGAAGGCAGTTGTTGAGATGAGATCTCATCTGGTAGTTGACTGATGACTGTGGGGCTCACTCTGCTTCTTCTGCTATTCATTCATTCTTCACTTTGCCTCCCTCCCTCCAGGCTCCAACAACAACTTTGCCAAATTAAATAAAATAAAACTAGTAACAATACTCAGTAAGTATATATGAGCCAAAACCATTATCCCTTCATTTTCTCTTCTCCTTTCCTAATTAATGCTGTAATTAAACTCCTCCTTCTTTACGTCTACTCCTCCATTATTATCCCTTTCAGTTACTTCTTCTTTTCTTCCCCCCTCTTTAACTTTTGATCCCTAAATAATTTTCCCTGTTAGGTGTATTAATAATAAAGATAATACTGAGGTTTTTTTTTTTTTTTTAAAAGGAAATGTGACTTTTTTTTTAATATTGGATGTATAGTATAGTGGAATCAAACCCTCTTTCTAACGGATGATAATATGTTTTCCTTAAATTGTACATATTCAACTTGCTTTAAAAAAAAAACATTTCTGTCTTATATTCAAATGTTGTTTATTCATAGTATTCTTTTCCATTGACAAGGGGAGAAAAGAGCATTATTTTTACTCAATATATGCACCACAATAGAATCGATTTTGTAAAAATTGGTTCTGAAGCCACAAACCAACTTTCCGTAGATCATGGAGTCAATAACCGACTTTCTCAATATTGATTCTCATAATGCACCTACAAGAAGTTTGTTGCTTACCCCAGAACTGACTTTAATAAGATCAACTCTACCGCGATACACGTGTGAAGTGGTGCACCAGCAGAATTGACGTGATTGATGTAAGTCAATTTTATGATAAATTTCACTATGATTTTAGCACCATTTCCCGTGACTTTAATAGTAATTTTGCATCTTTCGGACATTGATTTGCATATCTTTCAAAAGGATACGATAAGTAGTAACTAGTTTTAAAATAAAAATAGTTTTCATAGTATTTTTGGGTCATTATGACCAATCTTTTTTAGGCGGGTTTACGTTTGGTATTTTTGACGATTCATTGCAGGATCTTAGGTTGACCAAGCATAGGAGAGATGATTCGATGTTGACAAGACGCGCTTTTGTCTGTGCGCGAACGCGTGTACCTTCTTAAGGGTCAATTGTCTCGGCATTTCTACTCACAGACTTAAAGCGACATTTGACCCACCTTAAAGATAGAATTCGGTTTTGACATCTTCACAAGAGTTGTATATCTTTGAACAAGCTTCCCAACGATCTTAAATCACTCAAAACGGAGGTATACACGCAAAGTTATGGTCTTTTAATGAACACAAATCTAATCAAACCACCTCGACTAACCGAACTTCGGCACATTTCGGCTCGTTACGCATTTTACACCATAAAAACACGAATTTCCAGCTGCAAACTCATCTCCCCTTCCCCAACCCTTCAAAGCCACCTTACTCCGTTAGAGACCTTGGGGGAGGTCACTCTAACACAAAAACAATGTAATTAACAGATTGTAATGGCTAGATAGTATGAATCTCTTGGTGTTCTTCTTCAAGCTTCTTCCTTTCTTTATGGGTGTACGATGATTGCTTGTACTTTGAAGAGATGGAGTCAATGAAGATGGATTCTCATGGGTGATCTTTTATCTAGCTTATTGTTCTTTAATTTCATCTTTGATTTGTGTTAGTTTTAGTTAGATTTCTATCCAAATTTTTCATCTTCTTGGAATGGTGTAAAGCCAATTTGGAGAATATAAAGATGAAGTTAGAGATCTAACCCAAGCAATATAAATTGTGATATTGTAGTTTGTTGTGATTTGTGGGAATGATTGTTAGATTTCAAGTACTTTGTGGAATTATTTCTCATTAGTTGACCTTAATGCTTGTGTTGGATTAATCATCTAATACATGATTTAACATATTTTGTTGAGATCGAGAGATTATACTTAGTGTGGGAAAATGAATAATGAGACCACCTAGTAAAATCGGCTAGAGATGGATTCGGTTTCTTAAGTGGGGTTCACTAATCTTTGTTAGGCAACCCAATGAGTGTAATGCATATCGACTCTTTTAGAACTAATTTAGTCAATTAAATCGTTGACGAGATATAGGGTGGTTGAATTTCACGCGAGAGCGGGCGATCACTAAATCAGGGGTTCGCACGAATAATATATCACAAAGTCACAAATGGATGGAGGGTAGGTCGAATAATTTCCTAACGTATCATAAGTGCTACTTTATTACTTTGATCATTATCTTGGCTAATTTTAGATTTTATTTTTTTTTCTTTTCTTTTTTTGTGGCATTTAGGTGGAGAGTTGTGGAGTGACACCATGGCTCATCTTAGTTTTAAAATTCATCTTTCATATTTTGCCTAAACCAAACGTGCTGGTGATTTTGGTACTTAACCAGCATCCTCGTGGGCTCACCTCTCTAAACTACAATCGACCCAGTGCACTTGCCGTAATATTGGACACTTAGTAAATGCCGATCAAGTTTTTGACGCCGTTTACGAGGATATTTTGGTTAATATCATTGTAAGTACTAGTAAATTTGGGCTTAGGCACTTTTTTTTTCTTTTCTTTTGTTGGGAAATTTTTGTTATACATTATGACACTTACTATGTGTATGTGATGTTTGTCAAAATGCTCGTAACAAAAGTTTTTCACTTTCATTTTTTCTATTTATCTCTTGTTTTTTAATTCTTTGTTGAAAGTTGTTATCAACTTTGATTTTTGCCTTAGGGTTTAGGGTCTATGAGGTACTCGTTATGGTTCGTTTAACATCAATTTTCACCCTTTTAAAATAACTATCATTAACTTTGTTTTGGGTAGAAAGTCGAGCTAAGGAATCTAAACTTAAAATGTTTAGGTAGAAATTTCTTTTCAAGTGAATGAAAGTTTTTTTTTTTTTTTTTAAAAAAATTGTTATGTTCTTGAAGTTTTTGAGCAAAAGATGTGTAATTTTTTCCTTTCATCTCACTGAAATCATCCCGGAAAGATTTTTAGCTTCCTCGCACTTGAGAATTTTGTGGTATTTCAATTTGCATGATGACTCTTTAAGATAAGTCAAGAATGTTGATAAATTTTAAGAGTGACGTCTTTATTCAAAAAAAGTAAAATAATAACTTTTACTTGCAAATCGATGATTTTTGTTTACATACTTAGTTCTTGCTTATTTTCGTGCATCAAGTAGCTTGATAAAAATTATTTCCATAAAGACATATATTTGACATTTATAGATTTTAGTAGTATTCTTAATGTGTAATGTCAATAGTAATATTTAATTGCATTTTAGTCCCCTGAACCTTATTTCTTCAGATCTGGTATATGGATTAAAAAAATAAAAATAAACAATTCATAGTGAGGTCACTGAGGTGTAAACATGAAAGGAAAAAGAAAAAAAAAAGGCAAAATGTCGTTGTCATTTTGGACGGGCATAGGTGTTACAATAATTTCATTCGTTAATCTTATTTAACAAAATATTTTTCCTCGGGAATTAAATAGGCAAAATTTTCAGTAAAACAGTTAGTATTACTACTTCATCTGTTTTTTTAAGTGTCATTTTTTTAAAATTTACTGTTCCAATACAGAATTTATTGTTATAATATATAAACAAAGTATTATTTAATAAATCCAGATTTCTGGGAATTTCAAATTCTTGTGTGAGGCTATTCTTTATATTTTCTGATTTTCTTAACATTTTTTTTAAGAAAGTGTTAAATATAACATAGAAGATAACAGTAAATACTGCCATGGCTCCGATACCAAACTTGAAGACTGTGTATACAGACTTGATCAATATAGGCATGTTTACGAGCATAAGGAAAATCGTCTTAAATTATACAACAAAAATGGTATTTTTACTTGATTATGAATTCCGTCTATAAATATAATATCTGATCCAACATGTAAAAGCCAAAAACCCTAAACGCCACACCTGGGCTAAAGCGGGTATGAAACGGCTACAAAAGGATCAAATTATATTCATGCCAGAATTAATCAAAACCTTGTTATTTAAAATTGCCAGTTTTCCTGCTCAACCCTTGATCATTATATAGTATAATATCATGCATATGCACCTCTATCTCTATTATAATTTAATTATAATATATAAACAAAGTATTTACGTCTCCAATAAAAACAATATTTTTCAATGATAAAACACTCAAAAATCAATTTACAGCACTATTATCATGCATATGCACATTTCCAATATACTGCTCCAATTAACAAGAAATAATAAACATTTATTAAGGGTGCATACATTAAAAAAAAATAAAAAGATAACTTAGTCATTTTATACTATATTTTAGACATTTAATTACTTCATTAATCAGTGTGGTTCTTCTCTCTGCAACAGTTAAGAAACGGAGGGAATCCTGATTTCAGAGTGAGTCCAAAAGGGGAAGTTATTGGATGGTATATCCATTTGCACCGACTTGACATGTAAACAACTGGAACACATAGTTTAAATTTTATCACATAAATACACTCCGCATATGACAGATACACATAATATCCCGTCCAAAAGTGCACAACATTGATTAATTAGGCGGCAAATGATAGATAGAGATAGAGGCGCCATTTGCAGCTTCTTTTGCGCAACACTTTAAAAGTAAACAGATGGGAATATTGCTTCACCTGATCTGAGTCATGTGATCTCTCTCTCTCTCTCTCTCACACACACAGAGAGATATATATATATACTATATCCGTCCCAAAATGTAAGCCGTTTTAGCTTTTTAGTTTTGTCCCAAAAGGTAAGGGCACTCGTAGTAGATGTTCTATTAGGTGTCCTATATCTAAAATAGAAATAAAAACCAAAAAACTACTACAAATCGATCTACATCGGATGGGCTATACCTAAAAATATTTAGCCCAAATGAATAGTGTTGTTCTATATTTGGGACGACACTCAGAGTCGCTTTTTTGCTCAAAACCGCTGAACCCTTTCTTCTTCCTCATCTATTTTTTTTTCCACAGACCAGACGAAGCATCAGCGGCCATTCCATTTTTTTTTCAACAGAATTTCCACATTCCACACAAGTAAGCACTTTTTGTTGTTGATTTATATATGGGATTTTCACATTTTGTATCAATTTGTAGCCATTTCAGAATTTTGCTTCGCAACATGAATTTGGGGATTTCTTGCAAATGGAAATTATCGATTTGCCATTTGCCATCCATGATAACGATGATGATGGTTTGTTTATTAGTAGCTGTATATACCGTTTGAAGTTGTTTTGTGGGATTTTTCTTTGAGAGTAAATGTATTTTACGAGTCCATCATGAGTAATTCATCATTAATCCGTTCACTTGCAGGCTTGCAAATGAACCCGCACTCCCGTCGTTCTCCTTCTCCCCTCGCCGGCTCTCAGGTCTGTCTTATGATTTCACGCTTCTCCCCTAGGAATTTGTAATCCCCTGCTTTTTCTTTTTTAGAGTGATTCTAAGCAAAGTTTTGTTTCATTTCAGCTTTTTTCTTTTAAATCATTTAGTATTCTGGGTTCTTTGCTTTGTGAAGGTTTGATATTTTTTGTTGGTATATTATTAGAGAGAGATCTTCTTGTCTATAATTTGTTGGTCATACATATATACAGAGTATTGTTGTTAGGCTATGGGAAATTAATTTTTGTGTATATTACTCGATCCGTTTTCAGATGTTATGTTATTTTAGGTATGAATAACGACATTTCCGGAATTATGCGTATGGCGGGAGTAACTGATGATGGGTTGAGCGGTGAATTTTACCTATCTGAAACAAATGGTGATCGCTACTCTGAAGTTGCACAAAATGATTTGGACACCTCAACCGAGTTGGAGGCAGATACGTCCGGGAAAAAAAAGAACAAGAACTTCTCACCAAATGAGGACCTTGTGTTGATATCTGCTTGGCTTAACGTAAGTCTTGACCCTATCCGTAGCACAAATCAAAAAGCAGATCAGTACTGGAAAAGAATTGAGACATATTTTAATGAGTCCATAGATGCCAAGTATGGACAACGCACAACAGGATCTCTTCGAAGTCGATGGCAAAAAATCCAACAAGGTATTAACAAGTTTTGTGGCTATCACACGCAGCTTGAGTTATCTCGTAAATCTGGTGCAACTTGCCAAGATTTGGTATGTAAACTGATACTTTATGTGAATGAAATGAATGCTGAAAAGTTAGTAATAAATATTGATCTTTTGTGTTACAGATTGAAGAGGCCAAACAGGTGTACCATTCAAGGGAGAAATGTGAATTTCAATATGAACATTGCTGGAATAAACTTAGACATCAATGTAAGTGGATCAATCTCGGAAGTCAAGGACCGGTTAAAAAAAGAGTGCTTTCATCTGATACAGTTAATTTGGATGATGAAGAGAATCCTACTTCTGACTTTGTGGATTTGGATAGACCACCGGGCGTAAAAATAGCAATGGCTGATGATACTGAGGAGAAAGAGAAAGAGAAAGGCAAAGGGAAAGGGAAAGGGAAAAGGAAAGCCTTTGACACATCTCAATTTGATGTCACTTTTAGCAACTATATAGAGGGAAAACGCAAAGATGATGAACTGAAAATGGTGATGGTAAAACAACAATTGGAGATGGATAAGAAGAAACTTGATATTGAGCTGTCAAGGGTCGAAGCTGACAAAGAAAGAGAAGCGGAAAAACGGGCAAAGGAAGATCAAGCAATAATGATGATGAATCTGAGCAAGTTGGAGACTGAAATACAAAGAGAATATTTTGCAAAATTACAGGCTGATGTCTTCGCGAGAATGATGTCTAAATAGCAGCACTTTATGCTATGCTTTTGGACTATGATTAGTAAATTAAGTTTAACAACAAGATGGTTTTGTTCTTGGTTCAGTTTTTGGTTGGAACTCTGATGTAGGTTATGATTTGAAGTCCCTGTAATTTTTAGGTTCTGCAAGTTGCAAACATGGTTTCTGTTGGAATTGTCATTAATGTAATGTGCAAACATGGTTTCTGTTGTTATTTTCTTTTTTAGTCCCTGTGCTCTTTTTGTCTCTTTTCTTTGGATAACTATCATGACCAAATAGAAGAGATAAAAAATATGCTTCATTGAAGAAGTTAAAGAAGCAGCTAGATGCACAACAGAACTGAATTTCATGGTATCATATATGTGTTGTTTGTGCATATGTTGGAACAACATAACATAAAAAAAATGAAAAAAAGGAACATAACATCTAACATTCATATCAAATAAAACACCAATACAAAGATTCAATAAAGAAAAGAACATAAATGACACAACACGAGACTTATTTCTAAACAAGAAAAAGATACAACAACACGAGACTTATTTCTAAACAAGAAAAAAGACGCTCAAATGCAAAACAACATTAAGACACACATCATTCCTCACTATATAAATTCCATAGATGTTCCACTAGATCATCTTGAAGTTGACTATGCATTGCTCTATCTCTGATCTCGTCGAGGGATTGCATGAAGTTCATAAGTTCTGAAGTATAAGTGCGTGTTACAGTGGGGAATCGGAGGACTTGAAGGGATTTGTTCATATTCGTAGATATCCAGCATGGGTGAAGTTCCTGCTCATCCTCGACAATCATATTGTGCATGATAATACATGCCAACATGATCTTCTTGAGTGTGGCACGGTCATAAAACGCGCAGACCACGGACAATTGCAAATCGCTCAGAGCACACCAAAAGCACGCTCAACGCCCTTTCTAAAAGATTCTTGAGCACCAAAGAAATATTTGGTCTTACGATTCATTGGTAATGGAATTGCTTTGACAAATGTTGCCCATGGAGGATAGATCCCATCGCCTAGATAATAACCCATATTGTAGTCGTGACCATTAATCGAATAGTTAATCGAAGGGCCTCGCGCCTCTTGTTATTTCGAAAAACACACGTGATCGTTCTAGCACATTGATATCATTATGTGATCCCGGTAACCCAAAGAATGCATGCCAAATCCATAAATCATAAGATGCTACAACTTTCTAAGATAAGTGTAGTTCATGACAATGACCATGAACATACCTTTCCAAGCGGTTGGACAATTTTTCCACCTCCAATGCATGCAATCGATACTACCCAACATTCCTGGAAAGCCACGAGCTTCACCGACTTGAAGCAATCTTGCAATGTCATCCGAGTTTGGCTTTCGTAGATACTCCGGACCAAATATATCAATGATTGCGTCAACAAGGTGCCTCAAACTTTTGTGGGTCAGTTTTCTCCAATCCGTATGTACTCATCCATGAAATCACCCGTTACCCCATACGCCAACATCCGCAGCGCGCGCAGCTTGTTTTTTGAAGAGATGACAAACCTAATTTTCCAAAGCACAGATTTCTTTTTTGTTGAAAGTATGGATCATGTGCTTCCATCGCCGAGTGAATCCGCATGAATAACTCACGCGCCTCATCCGAATCTCCTACGAAACATTTGATCTCAAAAAGCTGCGCGGTGTAGCAAAATAATCATTAAATAAGCGTTGATGCCCTTGCAAAGTGTCACGATCAATAGATGTCTGTGATTGTCGGAGCTTTCACCTTGTGCCTCGAGTTTTTCTCTTTCACGCTTGAAGGCTAGAATTTGAATCATATCATCGCCATCATCGCATCCGTACAAATAATCTTTCAAAAAATTATTGTTGCCACTCATTGTGTAGGATGAAGCTTGACAAAATAAAATATAAAATGTAAACTATAAAAGATTTTTTTTAGCTCTCAAGTGTGGTGAAGAATGAATGAACAATAGCTTTATTTATAGTTGGATTTCGAAATACGACCGTTGGAAAATAGCCGTTGGATTTGATTTGAATTTGAAATTTGAATCTCAATTTTTTTATAGCACATGCCATTGAAATATAGGCGTTGGAATTTGAATTTGAATTTGAAATTTGAATCTCAATTTTTTTATAGCACATGCCGTTGAAATATAGCTGATGGAATATAGCCGTTGGAATTTTAAAAAGTAGTTACAAGGTGTTTTTGAATTTTGCAAAAAATAAATATTTTAATGTTATAGGTATATGGATAGAAATGCTGCTGTGGAGTGTTTTGAATTGAGATGTTGTAAAATAGATATATGTATTTTTTAATATTATTTTAGGGATGCAATTTAGCACATCTACTGCAAGTGCCCTAAGTCCATTTACAAAACCAATAAAGCATTTATTATATTTTACTTCTTCTACCCCTTATTTATTATATACTCAACCACTTTTTACTACTTTGCATTAATATCAATGAAAGGTCATTTTAGTCTTTTTAATCAAAATTAATGACAAATAACAAATTTAACTAACTTTCTTAATATGTGTGAAAAAGCCTAAAAGGACTTACATTTTGGAACGGAGCCGTAGGCTTGAGCAAAAAAACCGAAAAACCAATCTGAACCGTAAACCAATCCAAATCGAACCGAAATAAACCAAACCAAACAAAAACCGATCAAAATCGGTTTGGACTGGAACCGAACCGAATTTAAATGGTCTGGTTCGGATTACCCTAATTAGAAACCACCCAAACCGATACCGAACCGAATTACCTACCCTATATAAAGACCCATTATTACTAACCCTAATTAAATATTCGGGGTACGAAAATTCTATGAGTTCCTTTGAATTTTAGTAAGTTCTAATGATGTTCCTTTGAATTTTAGTAAGTTCATTGTAATTTGCTGATGTAGCAGACTAGTAGTAGTACATTAGATGTTGTACTAATTAGGCACATGAGTTGCCACTTTTGTACATTTTTGTTGTATGCATTAGGGCCAACAATGAATTGATGATGTACATTTGCTGTTGTAATATGTAATAACAACTAACTAATAATTAGCCCTGATGTACATTTGCTATATGTTATTAAGTGTCTTTTGAATATATTGTGTGCACTGATGTTATTAAGTATTTTGCCCCGATGTACCTTTAATCTGTTTTACTTTATATTAGTTACTTGAAAATTTTGAGTTATAATAATGTGTAGTTTAGACTTGTGAAACCGAAACCAAATCGGATCCAAACCGAAACCTACCCAAACCAAACCATTGGGTTCGACATCGTTTTGGTTTGGTTTGGGTGGTAAAATATGCCAACCAAACTGACGATGCTGCGATTTTGTCATGTATAATTTGAGGGCAATTTAATCTAGGGATGATAGAATCAAAGATGATTTTGGGGGTGATTTTAGGGTTCTATGGTGAGTCCAAGAATGTATCTTGGATTGCCTACGTATCTCAGTATTGTCCAGAATCAAGCCTTACGTAGTTCCCGAATGATGTATTTATAGGCACATGCCCTTCTTCCGCCTCTAATCCTAGGGCGGTTTGGTCTATTGACATAATTGCCCTTTAATGGGCCTTGCTCCTTGCCCAAGCAACCCTCTAGATTATTGGGCCTGGAACTGGTCGGAGCTCGATATCGACTCGTATGACACCGACATGGGTGCTCGAGTTGACACACTTGCAAGATCTGCTTTGGCGGCGGTGGTGATCACCGATTCGCCTCGTATTCGACCCGATGTGGATAATATACTTGGACTTTTCCACATGCCACCGGACCAATTAGATAATTCCACGTGGAGGGTGAAATCCCGTATCGCCATAAGCCCCCCCAGATCCGTCCTGAGCTCTTGAGGTCGTCCGATCTGTCAAAGGTGTATCTCGCCATCGCTATCCAATGCTCAATTTAAATCGCCTGCAGACTTACTTCGTGTGAGTCCGACATACGGCCTTTCCATGTCTCGCTTTGTAAACTTTTTTATCTTAGCATTATCGTCCCTGTGACTTATAACGCGTGTGGCTAAGTTGACATCGACTTCGATGCCGCAAATGTCGAAGGAATGATGAGATGTCCAACTTGGGACCGCTTCTCGGTCGAGGTCGACTTCTCAAGAATCGATTTGCTCGATTTTGGAGTACGGCATGCGGATCTCGAATGTTAGTCTAATGATCTTGAGACTTTGCCTTAACGCCAAAAAAGATGCTTCTTCTTAGGCTTTGCCCTTTTTAACCATCGTTGTCGTTGGCTTCCATCTCAGATAAACAATTAGCCGGTCATTTGGACTTGGCTTATTCTTTCCTTGAAAAATTGTTACATTTTTCCTTCTTTTCTTTGGTCTTTGAAGTAGACCATCTTGCTTTATTGCGCCTTTGGCCTTATTTGCACATCGGCCTCTCTCATGTCGATGCATATATGTCGATATCTGCCCTCCAAGTATCATGAGAACCTTAGGTTTGGATCATATTTGGCCAGTCTTTGTGACTAGGCTTTTTTGTTATAAATGCTGAAATTTTTACAAGTATTTGGTGTCAAACACTTTTGTTGCATGTCGATTCCCATTCCTTTGCTCGCTTTTTCTCGAGTATTCAATGTCGACTAAGTTGTTGCCTCCAAAGTATAATGCAGATTCATCATCTTCGTTATACTTTCATGAGTTCCATTTGTCGACCATATGTAACTTGTCTTCCATGCTTTAGCATTTTTTGACTTTTCTTTGTTGTTGCGTGGTAGAAGAGATGCCCTGGTTGTCTCATTTCGCTTTGTCGGAATCGATGCTCTTTCGGTTGTCGATAGATATTTCCGCCTACGATGTCCTAGTACTTACCGTCTAATAAGACCGTAATACGTAAATGTCGCTCTGGATCTCGGTGTCGTGTGTTTTTTTGTCGTTCATGACTCATGACACATGATCGCCGAGAGTTTGGACTTGGTCCGAACTCGATGCCTTAGCCTTTTGGTTCCATGGAACTTTTAGCTTCACTGGCTGTCGATCGAAATGATCATGTTGCCCAGCCTCGATGCCCTAGTAAATTCTCTCTCTTGGGAGTCAGATTACGCCGCTGTCGACTCGGACTTCGATGCCATTGCGTTTTCGTCCTATTAGGACTTGTAAACGTTGACTGTCGACACTGAAGGCATCCGACTTGCGGATCCTCGTAGACCGTTGAGTAGATCCTTTGCGGAGTGGATCCTCGAGATACGCCAGGCACTAGTCAAAAAGTCGCAATAACCATAGGAATAGTTCCCGAAATAAGAAGGCTCGTCCCGCCATGCTCGGCTAGGAGAGTTCCAAAAAAATAGCTCGACCCGCCGCCTCGGTAGGTGAGTTCCAAAATAAGATAGCTCGACCCGCTTGATTCGGTAGGGTGAGTTCCAAAATAATATAGCTCCGAGGTAAGATGCCGAGTCGAACTCGGACTTATTACAGATTCACTCATCGGTGAGCTCCAAATATGACGCCTAGTTTTATTTTGCTTCAATTTTTGCAGTATGTTGCTTGTCGCTTTTTGTTGTCTATCTTTCACGATTCGATCCACGACTTTTGAATTGTGAATTTTGAATTCGACCTTTCCTTTGAATGTTGTTTGTGTTGTTGAATATTTGCCTAGGTGTAGTCCTTTGGACTTAATTCCTTGCAAAAGGCTGCTTGCTGTGGGTGTAGTCCTTTGGACTTAATTCCCTGTGGCCCCTCAAAGTGTAGTATGAGTACATGACTCATGGTACACTTGGATATGAGTCGACCTAGCACTCGCATCGCCTTATCGGCTTGACTTGGCTATCTGGTCGGAGCTCGAATCGACCGCCTTGCCTCGTCGGGCTTCGACATTGTCGAATTGAAAAATCCTACTCACCGCCGCACTTCGTGGTGCTTCGAATCGGTCGAATAGGGTATCCATCGTGGGATCTTCCAACCGCTTAGCATCGTGGCTTCTTCGCGCGTCGGGAGTGATATAAGCTCATCGGTGACTTGGCTTTTTTCACTGCTTTTATTTCTCATCTTGCATCGTGTCGAGGTGATATAAGCACCGCCGCTGACTTGGCTTTATTCACCATATTATTCCGACTTCATCGTGTCGAGGATTTGTAGTTGTGGTTGACTTTTGCCTCTTTTATCTTTTAATCACATGGACTTCTTTTGCTTTAAGGTCGGGTCGAATTTTTTGCCTTTGCCATTTTGTATCGTGGTAGATTTGCAATGTGAAGGTCAGAATCATAACAAACACAAAAGCGTCTCGAGGAAAGACATGCTTAGTAGAATATTTATGAAATTGTCACATGGACTTATTACAAGACATAAAAATGTAAAACAGAAGTTAATTGAGATAAGGCTTAGCTTATTTGGTGTAGTCTGTTGGTATCATGCTTAGATGGAAGGCGGACTTACGTAAGGTCGCGCCGAGCTCGAATATTATGCCGAGGCGAGCTCGGTCTTATTAAAGATGCGCCGAGAAAGCTCCAAATATGATGCCGAGGCCAAGCTCGGTCTTATAAAGATGACGCCGAGCCGAGCTCGGTCTTATAAAAGATACGCCGAGAGAGCTCCAATATGATGCCGAGGCGGCTCGGTCTTATAAAAGATACGCCGAGAGAGCTCCAAATATGATGCCGAGGCGAGCTCGGTCTTATAAAAGATACGCTCGAGCCGAGCTCGGTCTTATAAAAGATACCGCCGAGCCGAGCTCCAAATATGATGCCGAGGCCGATCTCGGTCTTATAAAAGATACGCCGAGCCGAGGCGAAGCTCGGTCTTATAAAAGATACGCTCGAGAGAGCTCCAAATATGATGCCGAGGCGAGCTCGGTCTTATAAAAGATACCGCCGAGCCGAGCTCGGTCTTATAAAAGATACCGCCGAGCCGAGCTCCAAATATGATGCCGAGGCCGATCTCGGTCTTATAAAAGATACGCTCGAGAGAGCTCCAAATATGATGCCGAGGCCGAGCTCGGTCTTACAAAAGATGACGCCGAGCCGGGCTCGGTCTTATAAAAGATAACGCCGAGCCGAGCTCCAATATGATGCCGAGGCGAGAGCTCGGTCTTATTAAATATTTGCCCATCGGTGAGCTCCAATCGACTCCGAGTCGAGCTCGGGTTTTGGGGCAAGACGAGTCCGTAGAGCTCGAATGCCGGTGCTCGATATCTCGAGTCTTTGTGGTGCAATGTGATTGTGATAAAAACATTACACATATAATAAAGACTTACAAAGTATATAAGAATTTAAAATAACAATTGTAAGAACCTGGAGAGCTTAAGAGCTCGGCTCGCTCTTTGGAGCTCGAGAACTCGCTTCGTGGATAGCTAGATACGGTAGATAACTCGCAGCTTTCTGCGCGCCACAAAGAAGTTGTCTTTCCGGTGGCAATCAGACCTCGAAACGGATTCCGATCGGCACGAAATTTGGAGGGATCGTTCTTCCTTCACTTTCCTTCGATGTGACCGGTGGAAATTTTCTTTCGATGGCTCAATCTCCGGGAATAAGCCGCTGATCTGGCAGTTGCTGTCCAGAATCCTGCTGCGCTTCTACGTGCCTCGCAGAACTTCCTTTCCACGATCGAGAAATCAAACGAACTCCGATCAGCCTAAAACTTTGAGGGCTTGTTCGGTCCTCATAATTCTTGAATCTGACCGGTGGAAATCTTGTTCCAACGGTTCAATTGTCGGGAATATTCAGCCGACTTGTCTGCTCCCAATTAGGTTCTCTGCTGCGTTTTTATGCAAACAAGCATTTCTTTGAGACGATCGGGCACTCAAAACAACTCCGATCGGTATGAAATTTGGAGGTCTTGTTCGTCCCTCCTAATCCTTGATCTGAACGGTGGAAATCTTATTCCACCGGTTGAAACTCCAGAAATAATCCATCTATCCGACCGCTTTTTGGGCTGCCGCATTTTTGATACAAAGAAGAACTTCTTGGCGACGGCCGGGCATGTAACCGGACTCCGATCGGCACGAAATTTTGAGGGTTTGTTCGTCCCTCGATATTATTCACTCTGAACGGTGGGATTTTCATTCCACGGTTCAAACTCCATAAATCACCGCCGATCTCGCTGCATTTTTGGGTGCTGCGTTTTTATTACATAAAGAGCAACTTTCCGGCGACGATCGGCTATCTAAACGGACTCCGATCGTCACGAAATTTGGAGGGGTTGTTCGTCCCTCCTTATCCTTGAATCTGAACGGTGGAAATCTTGTTTCAACGGTTCAATTTCCGGCAATCAACCTCCGATCTGACTGCGTTTTTGGCATTAAATTGATCACGAACCACCACTCCTTGATCCATCACCGATAGAAGAACCCTCCTTCTAGCGCCAATGACGATGCTGCGATTTTGTCATGTATAATTTGAGGGCAATTTAATCTAGGGATGATAGAATCAAAGATGATTTTGGGGGTGATTTTAGGGTTCTATGGCTGAGTCCAAGAATGTATCTTGGATTGCCTACGTATCATGTGTATTGTCCAGGAATCAAGCCTTACGTAGTTCCTGGAATGATGTATTTATAGGCACATGCCCTTCTTCTGCCCTAATCCTAGGGCGGTTTGGTCTATTGACATAATTGCCCTTTAATGGGCCTTGCTCCTTGCCCAAGCAACCCTCTAGATTATTGGGCCTGGGAACCTGGGCTGGAGCTCTGATATCGACTCGTATGACACCGACATGGGTGCTCGAGTTGACACACTCTTGCAAGATCAGCTGGCGGCGGTGGTGATCAACGATTCGCCTCGTATTCGACCCGATGTGGATAATATACTTGGACTTTTCCACATGCCAGCTGGACCAATTAGATAATTCCACGTGGAGGGGTGAAATCCCGTATCGTCACAAACCGAATAACTATATGTAAAATCCGAACCGAAACCAACCATGATCAGGCCTAGACGGAGGTAGTATATTTTTTTCTGTGGAGTTGACCAAAAACTTTTAAAATCTTTATGATTGTGTCACGTCATACACTTTATAAATATTTTTTCTATAAACATTTTCATCACAATCGTAACTGTCACATTATCGGCTTATAAACTTTTACTTCACAATCTAAAAAAAGAAAAAACAAAAGCAAAAGTTGTAAGTTGTCGGGATGGTGGGATGAAGGGAGTATATAATAGGGATTCTGATATAGCTGGTGTGACTCCCTGTTTCCAAACACCGAGTCATTATCCGGAAATGAACGCCCGGCACGTATATGACTCGTATTTATACCAAATTATATACGTAGCCTTACAAATACATCATCAGAGTATAATTGCGGAAATTAAAACGACTCGAAAAAACATGCATATGGTAGATTTGGGAACCCAAATGTCGAGTCCATTACAACATTTAAAGTCTAATAGTTCAACAGCTCTACAAAACGGGATAGCTTAAACTATTACCTAATTGAAATAGAATAACATCAACAAAAGCACTTCCAAAGCATCCCGAGGTCACTCCTCGAAGTACTCATAATCACTGACGTCATCGTAACCTGCATCACCTTCTCGGTGTGGGAACAATATAACAAGGGGGTAAGTACATACGTACTTAGTAGGGAGTAGAAGCATCGAATCTATACAAATAACAGCAATATGTATTAATAGCACCGAAAGTCTACACACTTTACGAAGTATGTTATAAAAGCACACTCCCCTCCAGCTAGCCCCGCTAGCAAAACTCACGAAACAAAGGAATGAGTTACATAAAAATCCAATGACACTTTGCGAGGTGATGAATGCACCACGACAGATTCAACCCCTTAAAAGGCATAGGGCTAGCCCCTAAGTGGAGTCCCACTCCCGGCTGCGATAAAAAAACGTGGCTCACTAAGGACTAGAATGCTTATCTTTTATACCCTCAAGTATGTATTTATGCGTTTAATCTATCCACCTAAGTTCATTGCACATAAAAAAGCTTCTATAGACATCTAGACCTTAGACAACTCTAAGTTATATAGCCTAGCACGTATCACAGAAATATTGGATTCTAATCCAATACCCACAAGGCTAAAGAATGTTATACCCAAAGTATTACAATGCGAAAGTAAAAAATAAAGAACAGAAAAGATGAAGAACAATTTTATTATATTCTAGACTGACACAAACAGAAAGGAAAAACAGAAAGAAAAAACAACAAGGATATGTAACCGGGACGAGCTAATCTCTGTCCTTAAGACAATTATGCTCCGGCAGTACCCACGGTTTAGCACTTGTCTCCCGGATAACCCAATTACCTGCTCGAGGTGAGGTACTTCACCACGAACTCAACGAACTCTTGGTGCTTGAATCTCTTCAACAAAAACAAACTACCTTACTATATGAGATGGAAAAAGTATTATTTGGAAAAACTTGTAATCAATGATTTTTTTGAAAAAAAAATCTATATATTAACCATTCATTTTACCAAAGCATTCATCCCTCTCATTTCTCGTTTATTTTTATCGAATAATCTCTTTTTAGTGTACCTTTCAATGGCTAACCCCCATGCTCCTGTGTTAATTCCCAATGACGAAGTTGATTTGTCGTTGGACGCGCGCATCTCTCATAATCCGCTTCACAATGTAAGAGGAGAGGCGTGAGTACGTGACTAACTGGATGGCAAGATCTGTTGTTGCAGAGAGACGATTGAATATGGAAAGTCTACCTACTTTGATCAGAAACTTGTTCCGAGATAACGGGTGGCTTGGTGTCCCTCAAAGTGCATTAAGCTTTCATCACGTGAATCGGTCTATTGTGCGTGAATTTTACGCTTGTCTAGCAACGGCAGAGCTCAATGAAATGTGCGTACTAGTGCGAGGCGTTCCCGTCCGTTTGAATAATACATGGATCAACGACGAGTATGCCATTCCAGAATATCCTCAGGGTTTGGATTTCTTTCTATTTCCGGATGTCCCTGAGCTACTACAGCGTGACATGGCTGTTTTATTTGGGGAGACGCATCTGTGGGAACGTGTGAGGCCTCAGCGGTCTACCCGCCCTTCACCCTGGTCCTGGTACGGTCCATTCCTTCCTTTCCTTATTAAGTTTCTTGCCACTAATATGTATGGTACGGTGAATAACACCGAACCGGCATTTGATTTGTACGCCCTTGCTTACGCATCTATTACTTCCTATTTCGACGTTGGAGAGTATATTCTGTCTAGGATTCGCCAGATAGCAAAGGGCAATGCAGGAGATGGATATATATTTTTCCCCTATCTGATCACAGGTCTATGCGTCAGGTCTGCCGGGGTGCCGGAATATGTTGAAGATGATGTGACATACGGTCATGATGACGTTATCACATACGAAACTTAAATATGATGAAAGTGTTATGCTTTTTTATTCATGTTATTTAAGTATTTATTTTTTAGATAGATCAACTTTCATTTCGGTTTATTTTTGTTTTGTTATTTTTATGTTCATCTACTATAGATGTTATTTTTATGTCCTCTCGACTATATAAGTTTTTTTAGGTGTTATGTTGATGTACCTAAATGGTACTTAGGTCCGCGGATCCTTATTCAGGTTTGACCGACCACCGACGTTAGAGGATAAGGCCACCGGCCATTACTACCCGCGAGCTCACAAGCCAAGTTAGAGCTGCGAGTCTTCGGATCCATTTCAAGACCTCAACCTTATGCGACGACGAAAGGGGATTAGGGGACCGACACGCGATCTCATTCGATAAACGGGTCCGCCAGCGACCTCAATCATAACATTTAAAGGGAAGCAGCAGAGAGCGAGAATAAGACAGGACGGCGAAGCGGGTGACCTACGCGATCCTATGAGGACGCCGCCGAGATATTCGATCCACTTGCCATCTAGATATTTAGTTTACTTAACTACTAAGTTTACTTAAAGATATCATGTAATACTTGTCTTGCTTAGCCCCTAAGCTTCCCCCTCCTATAAATATGGGGAGCTATGTAACTTCATTCACATGGGAAACAAATGATATAAACACATGGCAAAGCCGAATTGCCCCCGTCATCTTCTCTGATATAGCACCACCGCCGGAATCCATGGCCGCCACCAGGCACCACCGGAAAACACCACTAAAATACACATTTTATAGCTATATATCCATCTCAAAATCCATATACCGCAAACCTGATATTTTTGACAACGTCAGTTGGCTCCGTTACCGGGAAACATCATCAAGAAAAGCCTACTCCAAAGAGTCCGCACCCATCACGAAATCCGCTTTCATGGCGTCTCCGGCAGGTCTTTCCTCCATCTTCAACTTCAAAATCAATAAAAGCTTTGATTTTCTGGGTTTTAAAGCCTAGAAATCTTTGTTTTCAGCCTCTTAGCAGCAATCTCGGTGCAAGGATCACTGGTTTTACGGATCATTACTCTTTTTCCGTCAAAATCATCTCAACTTGAAAAACACCTTCAGCGTAATCTTCAAAACTCGCATACGAGTCCTTCATAATTTCCAGGTTGGTGTGCGTGTTCTGTCAAGTCAACTTTTACATATAAAGGGGATTGCCTCTACTTGTGTTGTTTGAGACCATTTGGGGTTACATCGCCTGAGCTCCGTCGGATTCTGGGTTGAGGCTTCACCGGCCGGCACCGCCTATGTTGAGTGTTTCTGTCGGCAAGCTCTAAGTCCGATCCATCGGCCAGCTCTAAGTCCGACCTCGGTCGGCATGCTCTAAGTCCGACTTCATCGGCAAGCTCTAAGTCCGACCTCGGTCGGCAAGCTCTAAGTCCGATCCATCGGCCAGCTCTAAGTCCGACCTCGGTCGGCAAGCTCTAAGTCCGACCTCATCGGCAAGCTCTAAGTCCGACCTCGGTCGGCAAGCTCTAAGTCCGATCCATCGGCCAGCTCTAAGTCCGACCTCGGTCGGCAAGCTCTAAGTCCGACCTCATCGGCCAGCTCTAAGTCCGACCTCATCGGCAAGCTCTAAAGCTCAACCTCAACATTTGTTTCAGACAAGTTACTCGAATCTCATCCTTGCCCAAAACAAGGGGGCCGCACATCGGATTTTTAATTCAGTCATCGAGCTCAACAGAAACAAGTAAGGCTTTCAATTCAATTATTTTTAGCAAGTTCGACGCTTTAACGTCCTCGACCTCGCCAAAAACAAGGGGGCCATATATATATGTATACATACACGGATACGTCGAACCCAAAGATACGTCGAACCCAAATAGCGGACTCGAAAATGATGGAATATTTCGAGCAAAAGAATAAAGGCGCGAGCTCAAAAATACTTTGGGAAAATCATCACAAAAGAAAAATAAACATTTATTACAAGCTATCTTATTACGAGCTCTCTGCTACAGGCTCGCCATCAACATGGATTTCTCTACAACGAAAAGCCCGATAGAGCGTTATCGGCACTCAAAGCCCGTCGCTCCACGCACGGCACTTTAAGCCCGATAGAGCGTTATCGGCGATTAAGCCTGTTCGCTGCAATGCACAGCATATAATCGGTAATTCGCTACGCGATGCAAACACTGATTCAAGCCCGATAGAACGTTATCGGCGATTAAGCCTGTCCGCTACAATGCGCCGCACATAGCTGGTGGTTTTCACCAACACCAGTTCAAGCCCGATAAACAGTATCGGCACTCTAAGCCCGACCTCTAGGTCGGCATCATACTTGGAGTTCGCCCTCGAGCGAATCAGAAAATGTCTTACGAAGGTGTTCTTCTTATGGCAACGTGCCAAGATGGAAATGGAATGATATTTCCAATCGCATGGGGTGTTGTTGATGCTGAGAAGACAGAATCTTAGGGATGGTTCTTTGAAAGGCTTAAAAAGATTACAGGTGACACCGACGATCTAACAATACTTTCTGATCGTCATGATGCTATAAAAGCAGCATTTGAGACTGTGTTTGTGAATGTGCATCAAGGGTTTTGTACTTATCACATTCAAAAGAATCTGAGGACTCGTTATCGGGGTTGTAGTGTGTCAGATCTGTTTTATAGGGTTTCGCGGGCCTATACTGAAGCAGAGTTTAACAGAGAATGGGACGTAATGACCAAAAGTCGGAGGGATATCAAAACATACTTGGATGAATCAACTTTCCCTTACTGGTCTAGATGTCACTTTCCGGGTGAACGGTACAATATAATGACAACTAACCATGCAGAGTCTTTGAATAGTGTGCTTAAGCGTCCTCGGGAATTTTTGATAATTGGGTTAATTGACTTTATCCGGGGACTTTTACAAAAGTGGTATGCTGAAAGAAGTAAACTTGCTACAAAATGTGGTGCCGTTCTCACTCCATCTGTGGACGTAGAAATAAAAAACCACTACGACAAGGTAAAGAATTATTTTGTTTTATTAATTTCTGATGTTGAAAAGAAGTATGAGGTTTTTGATACCGTAGGCCATTTTACTTACAAAGTTGACTTGGATGTAAGGAAGTGCAGTTGTAAGTGTTTCGATTTAGATAAGTATCCATGCGTGCATGCCGTTGCTGTGGCAAAGAAAATAGGGATGCATGCCACGGATTATACCTCTTCTTATTACAGCACCGATTATTGGAGGAAAGCTTATGCTCAATGTGTGTATCCCTTGCCGAATTCTGGGGATTGTGTTTATCCTGAAGACGTGTTGAGCAAAGTGGTATTGCCACCGGTCCCGCAAAAAAGACCACCTGGACGTCCATCAAAGAAGAGAAAACCATCTGCCGAGGACGGAAAAAGGATTGTACATTGTCGTAAGTGCAAGCAAACTGGCCATAACGTTACTACTTGTTCGCGTTTGACTACCCAAGAAACTGATACCACTACCCAAGAAACTTATACCGAGGCTGAATTTATACCACTGAATTGGTTGGTTTAGAATTTGTAACATGATGTTTAAGTTTGATGTACCATGTGACACGTTCTATTTTTTATGTTGGATGTTATTTTGTTTAACATGATGTTTAAGTTTGATGTATGTAAACAAGTTCAAGTTTGTTTTGGAGTGTTTGTTGATTAATTACTTAACAAATTGAAAACAACGAAGAAACTTGATTAAATTTGGAAGTTTTTACAAGCCAACAAGTTAATTTAATAGATCGAACCTCGATCTATCGTGACATTATGTGTAATCAACCCTGATCACAGTAATCGCCTTGATCGAACCTCGATCTATCGTGTCATTATGTGTAATCAACCCTGATCACAGTAATCGCCTAGATCCAACCTCGATCTATCGTGTCATTATGTGTAATCAACCCTGATCACAGTAATCGCCTTGATCGAACCTCGATCTATCTTGTCATTATGTGTAATCAACCCTGATCACAGTAATCGCCTTGATCGAACCTCGATCTATCGTGAAATTATGTGTAATCAACCCTGATAATAGTAATCACCTTGATCGAACCTCGATCTATCGTGACATTATGTGTAATCAACCACCCTGATCACAGTAATCGCCTTGATCGAACCTCGATCTATCGTGTCATTATGTGTAATCAATCCTGATCACAGTAATCGCCTTGATCGAACCTCGATCTATCGTGTCATTATGTGTAATCAACCCTGATCACAGTAATCCCCTTGATCGAACCTCGATCTATCGTGTCATTATGTGTAATCAACCCTGATCACAGTAATCGCCTTGATCGAACCTTGATCTATCGTGTCATTATGTGTAATCAACCCTGATCACAGTAATCGCCTTGATCGAACCTCGATCTATCGTGACATTATGTGTAATCAACCCTGATCACAGTAATCGCCTTGATCGAACCTCGATCTATCGTGTCATTATGTGTAATCAACCCTGATTATAGTAATCGCCTTGATCGAACCTCGATCTATTGTGTCATTATATGTAATCAACCCTGATCACATTAATCGCCTTGATCGAACCTCGATCTATCATGTCATTATGTGTAATCAACTCTGATCACAGTAATCGCCTTGATCGAACCTCGATCTATCGTGTCATTATGTGTAATCAACCCTGATCACAGTAATCGCCTTGATCGAACCTCGATCTATCGTGTCATTATGTGTAATCAACCCGAATCACAGTAATCGCCATGATCGAACCTCGATCTATTGTGACATTATGTGTAATCAACCCTGATCACAGTAATCGCCTTGATGGAACCTCGATCTATCGTGTCATTATGTGTAATCAACCCTGATCACAGTAATCGCCTTGATCGAACCTCAATCTATCGTGTCATTATGTGTAATCAACCCGAATCACAGTAATCGCCTTGATCGAACCCGAATCACAGTATTATCTGTGCATATATAAAGCATCCCACACCCTAAACCCTAATTCAAAAAAGGAAATTCACTTATTGGCTCCTTCTTCTGCGGCGCCTCAACTTCAACTCCAACTCCAGCGCCCCAACTCCAACGGCAACGGCGTCGCACTTCAGGTAAGAGCAACTATTCCTCCTTATCTTCCTCATTATCCTTAGCTTCACTTTTCGACATTTTTTCTTATAGCACTTCCTTTTCAAGTCTGTTCAGCCGCTTTACCACAAACTTATCGAGGTTTGTGATAGAATTCTTTGATTTTTAATTTCCAATGCCAATCGCTGAACCTAAGTTACATTTATTGATAGAGACATTGCCATTTTCATGACTTTGGCCGTCAACTAGGGCAGCTTTGAGTCCACAAGTAGCAACTATTGTAGCATGTGAACTAGTGAAGCAGTATTGGAATATGACCATTGACATATTGTCTTGTTATATTCCTAAAATTCTTAGCTTTTTTTTTTAGTGTTTGTCAATCTTTTGCTGGTCTTTTTTTAGGGAAAGAATTTATAGTTGTGATTGGCTTTCTGGAAATTTTGGATAAGGAGTTTTCAAAATAAGCTTTAGGCTGTGTTTGATTTCTTGAAACAAAAAAGATTTTGAATTCAGGTTGTAGCTGAGTACATTCTGGTAGATTTGAAGTACTAGTCTGAGTTTTTGAGCTATTTAGCTTCTTTTTTTATATAATGTAACTTTAAATTCTTTGTTAATTTTTCAGGTAGGCAAGTTCTTCTGCAGCTGGATCTGACAAGTTGGAAATGGTAAGCTTGTTCAAGCTCAGTTCTTTTTCTAAACATTAAAAAGTTATGTATGATTCATCACTGTCTGATTTGCAAAAGCTTTTCTTTTTTTGTATTTTCATTTTTGTAGCTTTGTATTAATTTGTTTTCTGCATTCTTGGCTTACTTGTGGTGTTATAGCCAATAAAATTAGTTCAGTTAACATACTAAGCTAGGTCTCATTCTTGGATTTTATATTTCAGCTGCAATGTCCACCACCAACAGTAGGCGTGGACGAACCGGAGGAACTCGCGACATTCTCTATGAGTATAGAAAGTGTAAGTGTGAAAAACGCAACTTTGAAAATCGTTGAATTGAGTAAGCCAAACAAGGGAATGTTGTATTTCAAGTGCTCTGTTTGTGACTTTTTTGAATGGTGCAACCCGATTGGTAGAGGTGCCTATGATGAAGTTTCCTCAATTGGAAATGGTGGTTGAGATGAAGAAATACAATGACTTTGTTTGGAAAAAATTGATACCAAGATTGGGTGGTTGATGGTGTTATTAGTTGTTATTCTTGTGTTGGTTGTGTCAATTCTTGTGTTGAAGTGAGTTGTATTGGTTTTTTATTGCTAGTTGAACTTGCTTTTTCTAGGTATTGTTATGTTGCTTTGTTATCTATTGTACTGTTTTTGGGTGATGCTACTGACAATGGTTGTGACACAACACACTCTTTACTTGGTCTACTTCATGAATAATAGGTTCTACACCATGATCAAGGATAAAAAAACATGTCGTATCATTCGTTGTGTCACAATGGTTGTGGCATTAGCATTTCCTAATGTTTTTAGTAGAATTGTAATGATGTGATAAGTTTGTTATTGGAGTGATAAGGTGTTATTTGATCATGATTAAATTCGAGTATATTGGTGGTTAAGAGTTTGAAAGTCATCTAATCTTTTATATGATGATAAGATAGTTTATTATGTTTGAATTCAAATGAGGATTATCTCTTATTTTATATTTATTTCAAGATTAGGGTTTAGGTTATTTCTTTACTATAAATATGCAGCATTGTAATAAGTTTAACATCAAGAGAAATAACAACAGTATTTCGATTCAATAAAAGTACATAATAGCCATTTTATTCAGTTTAACATGATAGCCATTTTATTCAGTTTTTCTTCAACAAACGTAATAAAAGTACTACTAAACGATATTAAACATGTTAAACAATATTAAACTTGTTTTAAACAAGTTCTTCAACTCTTGCTCTTATAAGGAATACAATAACATAATCAATTATAAACTTCCCATAACAGTCTTCTTATTACAAAAATATACCATTATGCTATGATAACATATAATTATAATCTTCTTGCATACATAACTTAATACTTGTTCACCAAACCCTTGTTCACATAACATTATTTCCATTACAGACAATTAGGATTGTGTCAAATAAAGAATACAACAACAAAACCAATTGGTGTTAGAAGTGAAATGTTACCAATTGTTCTTCTGCACTACACCATACTAAATGTTTCCCATTACAAAACCCTCATAAATTGTTTGTACATCATCATACACAACTTCTATGGCTCAAAATGGCATGCAAATCAACTCGGCAGCTAAATTTTTTCTCCACATTAGCATATGATCATTTTGAATCGTTTTAATATCCAGTCTTCCGAGCAAAAACTCCAAGAATTTAATGGTGAAATGCCACAATCAGACCTACAATATTAACATATAAGTTAAACACCACGTAAAACATCTTTAAAATCTACTAATACTCCAAATTACTATTTGCATAAATAGTAATTTACATACCCATTTTTTTGAAGAGGACATTCCACTTTCTCCAACTCAAGCTTCTTCAAGCCATATTTCTCGAAACCAACCACATGCTTCCTCATCAAATGAGGGATAAGAAGTTGCAATGGCACAATCCATTTAATAAGTTGTGCTCTTTTAACATGATTCCCCAAACTGTCATACACATATATCTTTCTCATACCAAGATCAACTTTCACAAGAAACCAATGGCTGCTCTCTTTAACCGGAATATACAAACATTTACAACCCTCCCATGGTTTGCCGTCTGTTGGAACTACGCCATTCACATAATTAATAAACTTTTTCGCAAATACTAACTTCTCCACTGTGGTATCATTGTCCCTCTTACTATGCATCTCTTTTAACTCACACGAGAATGCGAGCATCTTGTTCATACAACCCCCGGTGTGCTGTTTGGCGGCGATGAACTCCAGCAAATGCAGCATTTATAATCTACAACAAAACATATTACAAATTATTAATTAACAACATCATAAGTTATTCATTTAATTCGCCATCTATTGCACTAGTTCATCACATCAGGGGGCTTACCGGGGTTCCCAACCATCCCCCTGCCACAATTGATTTCAGTTGTTTGGCTTCGACATCCTCATCAACCACCCTCACAACTTTGCTATGTTTACACAACGGTTAAAAACAATTAATAAGACAATTCAATAAAGGAGTTGAAGTATTTACATTTAGTGAGCCAAAACGATACATGTCATCACACTTATCTAAAAAATTTGAAGATCTTGCATCATCACAGGGTCCAAGTCTCCATACGGATCAAAAGCACAAACATTATCAACTTTCCTTCTCTTCACGTTCTGATTATAAGGATATGGCTCACACTGTGCTTTTTTCTTCCCCGCAACCTTTTCATCTGACATGTATTGTTTTTTTCTTCCCCGCAACCTTGGCAACCTTTTCTTCCTCGCAACCTTTTCATCCCCCACAACACCATCATCAACAACCTCCACCACATTTCCAACATCATCAACAACCTTCTTATTGCCAACCCCGACGTTGTCTTCTATGATATCCTTTCCTACACATATATAATTTCAAGAAACAAATTGTTAATCAATTAACTCTTCATTCATTCATCAAACAAAATCAACAACATATTCTACTCATTATATTACTAAACATAATATATCAACTACAAGTGTTTCGTGTTAACGTTATACCTTTGTCTTTAGGGTTTTGCTTATCCCCAACCTTATCAGTAACGGGTTGCTCATTCTCCTCACCAACATCCATGTCATGGACATGATCTTCGGGTTCATGTCCTTCAGGAATTTCAGGTTCATGATCTTCAAATTGCTCTTCAACCTTATCACCTTCCTCACCAACATCCATGTCATGGACATGATCTTCGGGTTCATGTCCTTCAGGAATTTCAGGTTCATGATCTTCAAATTGTTCTTCAACCTTATCACCTTCCTTCTCCTCACCTTGAGATTGCTCCCCAACCTTCTCACCTTCCTTCTCCTTACCTTCAGATTCATCCTTCTCCTTACCTTGAGATTGCTCCCCAATCTTCTCACCTTCCTTCTCCTTACCTTCAGATTGCTCCCCAACCTCCTCAACTCCAACCATGTCAATATTCATTACAGTATTACATTTTGAACAACATACAACTTTTTTGGAATTAGCTTCCAACAAATCCACCTTCTTCTGAATAGCCACCAACTGAGAATACAACTTCTTATTTTCCTCTTTAAGAACCTTTACAGCCTCATCTTTCACCTTCTCATAATCTAAGGCAGTTGATGTTATGGGGGGTGGAGTGGCAGACGATGGTTGTTCCACATTCTCGTCTTCAATAGGATTATCGTACATTGGGATCTCAGAATCATCACTAAGTTCAATGTAGTACGGTTTCTCTTTTTCTTCATCGCTTGCCACAATCGTTGCAAACACTTGTACTTACATTGAATTCATAAATCCAAACATCAAACAACCACAACACAATTTAAGACAGGACTACCTAACAAGAAATACATTCAAACCTCATTATCTACAAAAAGCGCAACGACTTTCGACGCGGTCACCCTCCTTGTCACTTCCCACTTCAGCATTCTTGGGAGAGCCTTTTCATCAACAAGCCTCTCCAATTTCCGTAAAGACGGAATGGATTCCAGTGCCCATGCCTACGTAAAGATCACATTTACAAAAAGCTTTCACAACATTATATGCCTTCCAAAATAAAATAACAAAACAAAATCATAATACATACCAACACAGCATGCAACAATCCATAAGATGTATATTGTATCTTATCCTTATTCTTTGTGAACAACCCACTTAAGTTCCGCCTAAACAAGTTAACCGTGCAACTATAGGATAGGTTCCCCCAAGGATACATGTTGAATGCATCCAGATCATCCACCAACTCCAACCACTACCACTCCAACGCCACATTCTCCTCTGTAGCTATCAAAACAACCACCAATCCCAACTTGTATTTATCGTCGGATGCATCTTTATCTCTACGATTTCCATTGTTAACTCGATCAAAAGCTACCAACAAATCCTTTCGGTTTATACTGGCCTTCCCCTTAAAGTATTTGTGTCAAAGCCGATAAAGTCTTCCTTCTTTTTCTTCAAACGTCCCACGGTAACCAGCTCTCAATCCCGTAACAACTAAAAATTCCTTCAAACCAAACCTCAAAGGCTTGTCCCCGATCATAAACCAAAACGATTGATCCTTTTCATCGTTCTTTAACTGCCTCATGATCAATTGATGAAGAATTTGATAACAACTCATTTTATGAAGCCCAATTAAATGTCCAAAGCAACTATCTTTAAACAATTTCTTGAGCTTATTGTCTAGGTTATCATACACATACCTAGCTTTATCATCAATGCACCTGTTAGCAATCTCACAAAGTTTTGCCTTTTGTTCATGTGTTACGTTGTATTTCATCGCCATTTACTACAAAATACATAAAAAGCTTTACCAATCACATACTAGATGGATTACCATAAACACACTTCAATGGATTAAGGCAAACAAATCCGATAACTCTAATTTCATAAATTACTGATTAAGTACTTACCACACAAACTGAATTTGAACTAAATCTACACGATTTGCAGCCGGAAATCAACCAATTCCACCACTGACCGTCGGAAATCAGTTGCAAAAAGAAAGCCTAGAGTCTTCGGTGGGTCTTCAATCAGATGGGTTGAAAACAAGTTTGAGTTTGTTTTCAGGTGAAGAACGGTTTTTACCGTGAAGAAGATGAAGAAGGGCTATTCGATTTGTAAGCCTTCGATTTTGTGAACTACCGGATTCTCGATCTGAGTAAAATGGATTGGTAAAGTGATGGAAAATAGGAGAAATAATGGGCTATAATGTAAAGACAAATCTGGAAGTTCAAGTTTTTTAATACTTTTTACATTTTTCCGTTTTCTTTTTTAATCCCCAAATGGTCAAAGCTTTAGGCCGATACTTTGTAAAAATGGGTCATATAAGCCATTCTTCCATAACGTTATATGTCATTAAGAATACACCAAGTAAATACGCTTGACCATAAATAGAAACAATGTGATCCCTCGCCTTGAGGGATAAAGGATAGAGAGAATAAATACGCAGATCCACTAAAGGCAAAGTCATCGAATGGGAGAACGCACGTATATACATACGTATTATACTCATATTATATACTACTTATACTATGTTCAATTCTTGTCTACTAAGTTTACAGAGATGGCGGCCACCGCCACCGCCGCCACCACCACCACCCAATATTTACGCAAACGCCAATGAATGATGCAAACAACAACTTGCTTCGTGTTAATTCCATCATCTAAAGAATAGCTGTACAATAAAGAAACAACAAAACAAAAGCAAACAAGAGTAAAGTAAAGCAAAGCACCGGAGGATTGTTATAATGGTTCCATCATAATAGTAGTTTCAGCTGCAGGGGCAGGGGCAGGGGCAGGGGCAGGGGGGGCATCACCCATTTGGCTCTTTACAAGGGTCATCCTTTCAGACCTGGAGAAATTTTGCCGGTTGTTGAGGATCTCTATGTAATTTCCAAGCCTCAAACGATCCGAGTTGGACAGAGAGAATGGGGGATTCAACACCAGGGCAGGAGCTTCCACTAATAGAAATCGGAATAGTATCACTGCCTTCGAATACAGCGTCACCGCCCCATCACTGTTACCCATGTACTCATCCACCTGTTTTTGTATAACACCCACCCCCACAACCAACATCTAATGTCAAACAAATAATAATAATAACAACATAATACACAAAAGTCATATTCAAGCTGTCTTGATATATTCTCCTCAACGTTTCTTATTCCTTGGCTCTTAAAACCCATGAGACATGTAATCAGGGCTATATACCAGGATATTGAAGTTCACTAGCCCAGCAGCATATTATATTATTATTAGCCACCAAACAAAGAACAGAATAATAAGCATAAATACTTACACCCCCACGTCTTCCAAGAGCAAGTGCACTTTGAAATATAGTTTCCATTGCATCTGGCATCTCTGTATTTCCTGAAATCAATATCACAAGAATGTTTCATTCATTATTTGTAACATATGGATATTTCAAGTGAAGTGGCCAACAAGTAGAAACCTGACAGCTAACACTACTTGCATGACAAGTATACACATCTGTCTCTCAAAGTTCGAGAATTTCAGTTATCTCCTACCAGCTGATTGCACTAGTAAACCGGGGGGAAAAAAATGATACATCATGGCTCGCTAATCTATAAAGACGTCGAAACTTTCCTCTTAAGTACAGTGGTAGCTGACACCTTTTGAGCTTTGTATAACAAGAGAGCAATTAGAATAATCAATATCATTCAAGACAGAGGGGGGATGATAACAAGAGGGGGAAAAAGGAGGACGATAAGCTACACCATAAAGCATCAAATGAAGAAAAAGAAAGAAAAGCAAAAGAAAGCCATACCAGGCTCTATAACATTCGCAAGTTCCTCAGCATGCCCAACTTCAACAAGAAAACTTCTTTCAACCTGGGAGCAGAAATCCTGCGAGATCCTAGTCTCAGATGCACCACCAAGCTTCGGATTACTGTGGTTGGATTTCTCCTCAGTCATTTCTCTTGATTGATGCGATGTTTGACTTTCCTCGATATCAGAGGTTGTGTGACAGACATGCAATATTTGCTTCCATAAAGATAGAATCACAAGTTGCAACGAGAATGCTTCCAGATGCTTACTTGCCTCGATCTAATAGATAGCCAACACAATCATCAAAAACCAGACTCAACAAAACGAATACGCAGCAAGGACAGATCCGAAAATTGATAGCACTTAGTTTTTCTGACATAAGAAGCTAATGCAACAAGCATAAACCTGTAATCAATCAAGAGCCTTTATCTATTTTCAGTAGCCTTATTGTTCCATCTTACGCCAAAAAAGTAAAGCTGTTGTTGACTATTACACAAGATTTCATGCTAAAATTTCAAATGAGAGTCAAATTTCAACACACAGAATTTAACCCAAATCCCAAATGTGTTTGTAACAGTAAAAGGCTTAGTCTTTGAATGAATAACAGCTAAAAGAGGTGGTGAGTAAGCCAAGCCAAGCCAAATCAAACCAAGCTACTAACCCAACATCCCACCATTCCACCCCAGGGTTCATGCAGCAAAAAGAATGTTAAGAACCTGCTTTAGCTCTTGCTCACTATAGGAAGAGGAAGATAAGATTGATTATTAGTATTTCTGTTAGATAAGAGTAGTTACCAAAGGTGGTTGCATCTTAGTTATATCTTAAGGGTACAAGTGTTATAACCCCATCACCCACAGGTTTTATGTCAATTCATAAGCCACTTTTTTCAAAAACCAGCCCTAAATTTTGCCTAACATCACAACATGAACTTCAGAGGGAGAGTTCATTGAAAATTGGGTTCGAAAATAGGGCTCTTGAAGGATAAGGTATTTTCCAGAGACGGAAGTAGCAAGAAACAAAGGGATGTTAGGATGTTGACCATCAGATGTGCACTCGAAGCTAATCTTGGAAGTGTTAATAAAAAGTCTACCGAAGGTTAGTAATTTCGGAAACTGATTTACTAATCCAGTACAAGGCCTTCCATATCTTTTGCAGTTAGTATAGTGCGCCAGTTTCTGAATGCACCAAAGAAAGGACATCAAAAAGCAGTCTTTCACAACCATGGGTATCTTATGGACTGTCGAAGTCTTTAAAATGTTAATTATCTACCTCCCCATCAACTTAGGCTTTTAGGAGAGATGGTAATTCAAATGGTATCAGAGCAGGAGGTCATGAGATCAAATCCCTTTGTTGAAATTGCCATCCCATTTATATTGTGCAAGTGTTGGGCCACTTTGTTGGCCTTATAGTGTCAGACCCACACGTGTGGGGAGTGTTGAAGTGTTCAAATGTTAATTATCATTCTTCCCATCAGCTTAAGCTTTTGGAGGAGATGGTAATTCAACATGGCCAATCCAGGAAACGGTCTCTGCTTTAGAAAAGGCGGTGATCTAACTGTTGCAAGATGTAGAAACTTTGGATGCATAAAAATAACAAAGCAGTCTTTTAATTGTTTATATAACAGAGACGCCATGAATTACCTTTTCATTTACTAATTCTGAGATGATTGATGCACTTCTCTGCAAAGTCCTTATCCTTGTCATGCTGTCAGGTAATCGCTGCTCTAATGCATCTGTCATATCCATAGATCCTGGTGAAGTCCCAGGGGCAGACCCACAGCTTTCAGAGATTTCGAACTGGTTTACTCTGCCAGCAGAAGTACCAAAAATCGGCATTGGAGCAGTAGTGGGGTTCGCACTACCATGAAGTCTCAGTGGACTTCCAGATTTGGATTGCAAGTTGCTCAGCTTACATGTACTGAGCATAGAAGACACATTTACTGGAGGACTAGACACAAGGACATAATCCTGATCAATCAACTCCAATGAATCTAGAACTGAGACAAACCAGAAAAATAAAAGATTAATCCTACCATATGGCACAATCTGCAACATATCAAGGAAATGCAAGTGCTACATGTCTCATGTAATATAGGCACCTTTTGATTGACTTTTAGTAACTTCACCATCCAAAGTTTTAAGAGATTCTTTCATCGTTTCTTCTGGCAGTTTGGTTCCACGAAAATTTAACTCTTTCATCTCAGGTTTATGTGACACACTGCGATAATCTGAGGTCATATCCATTTTCCTTGAGGCATTTGAAAATTCTTTTCCATCAAATTTTGCAGGAAGAGAAAAGCCATAAGTGGATCTTAATGGAACCTTCCTAACAAATGACGGTGCCCCATCAGGACCACTACAATCATCATCTAAGCTGAAAGGCAAACAATCCTCTTGAGAACTTTCTTCTGCATTCCGTGCTGGATTTTCTTGAGAAAGTGGGAAACCATCAATTACCCTAAGGGGTGTCATATTCCTGTGCAGAATGAATTTATCACATATAAACTTACGTAAGAAAAGACACAATTATATTATTTTTAGCCGGTATATCCAAATATAATCAAAAATAAAATGCCATTTCATTTACCGCAGCAATTCTTCCGGTAGCCTCTGGCAGAGAAATGGGTGGTTAAAGAATTCTTCAAACGTCAACCTCTCGACTGCAAATAAATAATGCCAAATAAGAATTAGAGTAAACTAAGAGACCTTATTGTGGCCATACCACATAAGACGGGATGAAAAGTTAAAATTAAAGAATCTAAGACTCTCTACTGTCTTTCATAATTCAGGTATAATCAAAACTCTTTAGTTTGAAGTGATACAAATCTGCCTCAATAGCTCTCGAAGTTAGACATCAAGCTATACTAGGTACAGTACCAGGGTTTCGACGCAGCAATTTCTGGCACAAGTCAATGCACAGAGGACTTATATCTTTTATGTCTGGAGGAAACTGCAATTCAGTTTTCATGATGTTCTGAAGCAACTGCAAAATGACGGTGATAGAAAATAAGAACATGATAGACAAAATTGAATAGAAGAACTCAACGTGGCTGAACATAAGGAAGTTTGTTAAACCTGTATCTGGTTACTGCCAGTATAAGGAGTCTTCCCAATCACTAACTGATATAGAATGGTCCCAACACTCCAGAGATCTGCCTGTGTTTTCTCACAAAAGTTAATGGGGCATCCATGATATTGTTAACTTTATGCGTGTACCAAAGGCTCACCTTTGCATCATACTTCTGAAGTTGCATTATTTCTGGGGCCATGTAGAGTGGTGAACCACATAAAGTTTCTGCAAGCCCTCTAGGTTGCAATGACCTGACTAAATAGAAAAGGAACTTCTTGATTCGGGAACTAAAACTCGACCTTTTTTTCCACGAAGGCACACAACTCTATCTTACAATTGACCTTTTCAAATTCACCAGTTCTCAACCCCACCTCACCTCACCCAACCCCGAACCCCTGGGCCACCTTTTTCATCCTGAGAACCATCACATGGGCTAGATTTTAAATGATCTTAAGAAAGTTAGGACAAAATAATAGAAACCATCAGCTTAGAAGAGCAAGATTGCACACCTCTTTGTCATTAAATCACTCTAGATTAGCAGTACAGTCAACTGGGCCATGAAGCCAGAGTTGACAACTACATGAGTCAATAAGCAGAAGTTAAATAAGTTGGTCACAAGTTTTTATGCTTCGTAGATTTTTTTTATAATTTGACAAGTAAAACCTACATTACTGTGATTCTGAAAATACCAGCTAACGCCTTTTCAACAATATGAGAATGCAATATTTGAACTGATTCCCTTTTTTTCACGTTCTTTAAAAGAAATACGAAAAGTACAGGAAGAAAACTAAGCAGGATAGAAATGATTAAAAATAAAAAACCTACATTTTCCATTTCCAAGACTAAAGCATTTCTAGACAAATTACTACAAGCACATGCAAAGCAATCATAAACTCAATTCAGATGGTAAATCTGGATTGTATTAAAGCTACACTTTTACCAAGTATAGCAGGTTCGTCGGAAAATATATGCTCTATTATCCTTCTCAAAACAGACAAGAAACCAGGTGTTAAAAATGGGAGAGAGAAAGCAGATGAAGCAGCCTCAATTTCGGTTTTGAACAGTAATGGCAAAGAAACTAAAACAAATAGGATTTAGTGAAGATAGCATTAACAGGTTGTGGTCAGAGGATTTAGTGAAGATGGCATCAACATGTTGTCGTCAGAGTAAGAGCTTTTTGCGCATGATTAAGTGAAACGGTGTATGAGAGAGAGAGAGAGAAAGAGAAAGAGAAAGATCGACTATAGAGAGAGAGAGAGATAAATAGGTTGATATTTAATTCATAGTTTCATACATATTCACTCCTAGGATGATGTGTTAGCATTAGTGTTGGGGTTCAGCACTCTGCCTGCCTACGCGGGTTCGAACCGTGGCGCTTGTGGGGTGCGGTATAAGGAAAGATAGTAGCAAATTTACTATCACTAATTGGTTTTAGTACAACGGAAAGCGCTTGATCCTAACAACTAGTTATTCATGAGGCGGTGGCACACATTACCTTGCAAATCCAAAATCAGCAATCTTCAAGATGGATTTGTCATCATTGGCAGAAAGCAGAAGATTCTGAGAAAAGATACCATTAAATGCATCAGCACCCAAAAATTATTAAATCAATAGATATATCTTGGATATCATAAAAGAAATGAGGTCCACAAAAACTAAATCTTGAAGTCTGACATCCTGAGAAGAGATGCTTTTCCAAAATGCAAAAATGACAAGAGAAGCAGAATATGGAAGAAAACCTGTGGCTTAAGATCACGGTGTATTAAGTTGTTTTCACGAAGAACTTTTAGGCCTGATGCTGTTGAACCAAAAAGAAAAAAGAAAAAAAAAATTCTTATCAGGATAAAAGTCAGTTGACCATAATGCAAAGGTAAGGAGGAAAGAGAGACCTAGCTGCTGCATAAAGTGCTTCGCAGTCGCTTCTGGAATTTTTCCTTGGCGTTTCTGAATGAACACAGAAAGATCACCACCTCTGCAATATTCAAGAATTATATAGATCTTTCCAGATTCCTACATTCCATCCACACAAGACATGATTCAGAACATTATTATGAAAAATACAAGGTGGATGAAACAGGGACTGAATAAATTTCTTGAAAAAAAATCAACAAGATTCAAATGGAGCATTCATAAGAATAATGCCATCTAAATTGCACGTAATGTGGTGTTCAGTTCCACACTGTCTAATTCACATGGAGAAGATTCAATCTACAAGCATAGTACAAGTGTTGAAAAATATTGTTATAGCGCCTACACTTTTGACAAAAGGAGGGCCTGCTATATTCAAACGCGTAAAAAGATTCTTGACCGATGAACTTAAGTTTTTTATCAATGTGGTAGTATATATACAGGTCCTGGAATTAATAGAAAAGGAATTCCCCTTGTCCTGACAGAAGGAGGTGCAAAAAAATTGCAATGTATAAGAAGGCTACAACTTAAGACTTCGGGAGATGAGGTGGGGGTGGGGGATATATTAGGATTTCAAACGCAAAGATTGCAATCATCTTATAAAAATTGAGCTTTTATGTGATCTGCTTATTGACAGCATACAAAAAAAGGGCATTAGGAATTACAGTCCAAATGAAACAAGTAAGCAAACCAGGAAAGGTAAAAGGTTAATTGGTCAGAGCTCAGTAATACTCCAAGGAACTGGAGTCGGTAATAGACTAAAGAAGAAACTATTCTATCAACCTGTAGGATGAGAAGGTAGAGTCTAACACATTTAAGCAGTATAAAAAAACTTGTGACAATAATCAATAAAGTACTGAGAGGGAAGCATGCATTTGTTGAATAAAGCACCATAGGGCAAACATCAAAAAACAGCCGTATTGTTTTGTCCCATTATAATAACTGGCTCAGAATACACAAGTAGATGCAGCTAAGTCGACATCCATTTCATTAACGTTTCAAAGGTTGCTACTTTCACCAAAGATGCCAGCCTCGCACGTGTTCAAGACCATGCTAGTGACGTGAGGTACTTTGTCCTGATTTTCCCCATTGGATGCAACATCCCTCAGACTTACAACTATTTATCAGAACTTTCAGTATATCCACATTTCAATTCCTATTTCTTGAATACAAAAGAAAATGGTGTCCAATCAAACCTAGATAACCATAACCATAACCATAACCATAACCATAACCATAACATTTTTCAGGTAGATTGAATTTGGGCTCCTTAAAGGCCAAAAAGTTTTAGCTTCCACCAAGCTAGTTGCCACCAATCCTTCCAATTTAGATGCTTTCACTTACGAAATTTCTTCTATTTTTACATTTTAGCAGATACTCAAAAAGAAAGTTTTAGGGAAGGCATGCATTATAAAACTAACTTGAAAATCACCTAGAGTAAGGAAGATTTGTCCATATAAAAAATTTAAAGAAAAAAAAAACCTAGGTTTAAGACAGAAGTAAAGAGAACCTCAATCATGTCGTGCAAGCGAATAATATTAGGGTGATTGATCTTCTGTAGAATAACAATCTCGGATTTGAGGCTATCTTGAAGCTTGGAGTTGAGCCGGGCAGTGACGATCTCTTTAATAGCAACCTCAGTGCCGTGGTCACGGTGGCGGGCGTGCCAGACGGTGGAGAAAGAACCAGAGCCAATTTGCTTGCCGACCACATAATCCCCAACCGGGAACCTCCCTCCTCTGCTCGTTGAATGAGCCATCAAATGATCAATCACAAATCCGGTAACTGATAATATAAAAAAATGGGATGAACCAAAAACGCCAAAAGACACCAAATCAAATTCTAACACCCTTTCCTTTCGTTTATTAGAACTAGAAGAAATCGACGGGAGGGTAAAATGCATCAAAAGAAAGGTGACGTCGATGAAAAGGACTCATCACTTTTTTTTCTTACTGTTCTGGACCGATACCGATTAGAGGTTGGGTTGCCTGAGGAGGTTTAAAGTCAAACCTCAATCTTCACGCTTTATTCTTATATCATTACATACTACTTTTTCTTTTTTGAATTCCTACTACTAATTTTTTTTTTTTTAATTACTTCTGTCTTTAGCGGGGAATATTTTTTCCAAATTATTATTATTATTATTATTATTACTATTTTTTTACGGAATTGATGAAAGATTACACACGCGCACCTTTTTTTTCTGTTCAGTTATATGATTGTTAAAGATCAAACGTTTATTGTTGTATTAAAATCAATTTATGCTAGTAAAGGTGCTACGACTTTAGTTAGTGTCGAGTTATGACTGTTAAAGATGCGCTTATCATTGTACTAAAACCAATGATCTTTAGTAAATGTCTTCTTCAGATTTCCTTATACATTTTAACACGCCTCAAGTGTGCGCCATATCAAGCGCTAATTATGTCAATAAAAGACACAACAAAGCTCTGGCGAATAGGCCACACTTGCACATTATAAATGGGGAAAATAATGTTTACACCAGGATTCGATCTCATTACATCTGGCTTTGATACCATATTAAGATGAAGCGCTTACCGTTTTCTACTAAAACCAATTGGTGGTAGTAAATGTGCTACTATATTTCCTTATACATTAAGAGTGTGGCAATCTGTCACAACACTCCCCTCAAGAGTGTGGCAATCTGTCACAGCACTTGCACAAATTCTTTTTAAATAATGTTCCAACCAGGGTTCGATCCCGCGACATCTGGCTTTCATACCATGTTAAAGATCAAGCGCTTACCGTTGTACAAAAACCAATTGGTCCTAGTAAATGTGCTACTATATTTCCTTATACACTTTAACAATAACCCAGTGTCTAGACCGATGTCATGTTGGTCCAGATTATTATGATCTTTATTATTGGACGGAGAGATTATTTATTTTTATAGTAGGATGATTTTGATATTCCAATGTCTATCACGGCACATTACTGCCAACGTGAATATATATATACACACACACTGTTATAATTAAATATCTAGAGTTCGTGGATATAAAACTTCACCGACTTTGATGTTGGGTACTTCTGACGTAAAGAGTTTATATTAGATTCGACCGTCAGATTTAACGTAGGTTGGATGACAGATTTTGCTGGTGATGATCCAAACACTTATGAGGAGGCAGCAAAAGGAAGCTTGCCATGAATGAAGAAATCATGGCCATTGAAAGAAATCAGACTTGGACCCTCACAGATTTACCAGAAAGACACAAAACTATTGGTGTCAAGTGGATCTACAAGACAAAGCTGAATGAAGATGGTAAATTTAGCAAGTATAAGGCCAGACTAGTGGCCAAAGGGTACAAGCAAGAATATGAGATTGACTACAATGAAGTGTTTGCTCCAGTAGCAAGAATGGAAATTATCAGACTTGTGGTATCCTTGGCTGCTCAAAATCAATGGTAAGTACATCAAATGGATGTGAAGTCAGCATTTTTTGAATGGTCAGCTGCAGGAAAAAAACAAATCCTTATATGGACTCAAGCAAGGTTATGTGAAGAATGGGGCAGAAAACAATGTGTATAGGCTTAACAAAGCCTTATATGGACTCAAACAAGATCTAAGGGCTTGGTACAGTTGTATTGATTTTTATTTTGTGCAGGATGGTTTCACAAGGTGTCCATATTAACCTACTTTGTATATGAAAGTTAACTTCAAGGGAAGGATTCTGATTGCTTATCTGTATGTGGATTATCTTATCTTTACCATCAGTGAATTCAGCATGAAAACTGAGTTTAAAGAGGCAACGAAGACCAAATTCAGCATGACATACATGGGACTGATGCAATACTTCTTAGGCATTGAGGTGAAGCATACTGAATCAAGCATATTTGTTTCTCAAAAGAAGTATATATTTGATATTCTTAGCAGATTTGGAATGAACGACAACAACCCAGCACCCACACCATGTGAAGCTAGTCTGAAACTCGGCAAGGAAGGAACAGATGGTAAGCTGAATCCCACCCTATACAAACAGATGATAGGGTGTCTTATTTACTTGACAGAAACAAGACCTGACATCATGTATGTTGTACGTGTGGCAAGCAGATGCATGGAGTCACCATCAGTGAATCACTTAAACTATGTAAAAATGATGCCAAGATACCTAAATAGAACCATCAATCTTGGCATCACGTATGGTTTAGTAGGGAAGGTTCAGTAGACGGGTTTTTCAGACAGTCGTTATGTAAGAGATATTGACGACAAGAAGAGTGCTTCTGGTTTTGTGTTTATGTTTGGAACAAGTGCTATCAGCTAGTCCTCAAAGAAACAACCAATTGTCACCCTATTCACAACAGAAGCAGAGTTTGTAGCACATTGCTTATGTCAGCTGATCTGGTTAAGAAGAATGCTAGAAGTTATGGGGGAAACTCAGCAGACCGGAAACATCTTATATTGTGATAATTGTTCCACTATTAAGTTATCCAATAATCCAATACTGCACAACAGAAGCAACCACATAGATGTGAAATATCACTTTCTAAGAGATCTATACGAAGAAGTGTTAAGGGTGAATTTACGTACTTTATAACGCTATATTTTATAATGTTTTCCCCGACATTCGTATTTATCGCATGGAAATCACGTGTTTAAATGGAATATTGGGCAAATGACGTGGCTAAGGAGTTATTCGCAAAGTTGATGGATTTGTATGTTTTAATTATGATTTTTATGATTATTAGAATTGTGTTACGCTTTGCGGTGTTTTTGATGTGATGTAGATACATGTTGGAGGCTAAATTGATGATCAATGTTGATATAATTCGAGCTAAACCGAGATAAAGATGGAGGAGAAGAGACAAGAATCAAGAAATCGGAATTCAGTCATCTTGGATGGCGTCGTGTCCCGTCCCAGTGGGCGGCGTTTAAAGCATTGGGCGGCGTCCCAGTAGTAGATGTGACATTCAAAGAAGTTTGGACGCAGCTTTGACGCTGGGTCGATTTAACGTTGAGGAAAGCTCACCCGATTCGAAGTTCATTATAGAGCGACATTTAGCGCTCGTAAGAATGGACGGGCGTCCGACCGCCGACTGAAGCACAACCGACTTAGTTTTGACCTAGCCGTCTTAGTTCATCTATATATAACAGCTTGTATCAAACCCTAAGGAGGGCACCACAGAACATATAGTCGATTTTCATAAAAAACAGCAGCAGTTTGTCTTTTTCTTTTGGTTTTCGAACACAATAAAACAGTCTTTTGATTTCAAAGTTACTATGAGTAGCTAAACTCCTGGGTTGGACGAACGGGTGAAGCAATTCAAGTGGCGTTACGGTTTTCTTATTTCTCTGCGGTTTATTTAGAGACAAAGGTTAGATTTATATTGCGCTTATTTCGTGCTTGACATCGATAGATAAAGCTTGTGATATTCGTTTAACGATAGTTGAATGATACCTAGATCCCCGCAATAATAATCAGATTAATTAATTTGTTGAGGAACGAAAGTTATCAAATTGTTAATCTAAATAATAGGTTCGAAAGAATTTATGCCTATCGTGCTTGAAGAATCAATCTTTGATAAAAGTTGATAAACAAATTATCTAAGATATTAGTAATTTGCGTTTAGATAGGTTAATTTTGACCTTGGTTGATTTGCATGCGTAGGAAATTAGGAGCCTCGTGCGATTATCTTGAATTGTGGATCTTTGTTCGTCCCGCTTTTTCTCCCCATTATTTGATAAACTTAAAAATCATTAGCTTAAACTTAAAAACGCATTAAACCTCACGTTCCTCGTGGGATCGACCCGGCATAACCGCTTTACTACAAGCTTTGCACTTGGAGCGACTAACCGGATTTTTATTACTTGTCTTTTTGTTTCCTTTACAAAAATCCATCACAAGTTTTTAGGCGCCGTTGCCGGGAACTTGGCACGGTTTTATGTGTTTTTAGCATAAGATTTAAATAGATCGATCATTTCTTTGCTTTAGTTAGGGTTTAAGGTTCTCCCTTAGGAGCCTTTTGACTTCTCGCAATTTCGCGTCATTTGTTCTTCCGTACTGCAGGCGGCGTCAAATCTTGGGCGCCCGTTCACCGGAAATTTTTGATCCGATTTCATTTTTATTCATTCAAACGAAGGCGTCCGTAATATTTGGGCGCCCGTTCGAGTATTCTCGCTGAGCGAACGAGCGGTGGTGTCACTAAACGCCCGTCCGGTCCTAGTCCCACCAAGACGCTGTCCATAATATTGGGCGCCCGTCCGCTTTCCTCTGATTCCTTTCTTTTATTTCTCTGTCTCTCCTAGTTTGACTCCGTTGTATGCAAACACGAAGTAAACAAGGCGATTAATTTTTGAGCCTGAGCTCGAACGAGACATAGTTCGAGTGAACCGTAAACGAAAAGTCCCGAACCCATTCCACTTTCCGAAGAGGAAATCGAAGAGAGTTTGAGTGAAAACTCTTCAAGATAATTTCTTATTTAACCTCTTCTTTGAGGAAGAAATTATCGATTCAATGGCTCAAGCCAACCGTACCACTGGCGTACTATGCCACTCCTGGTGATGTTAATATTCGTTCGGCGTGAGTTATCCCTACCGATCTGACTCCGCTTGAGATAAGGCCACTACTTATCCGGATGGTGCAACATGCATCAACTTTCTATGGGTATCAATCTGAGAACCCCTATACGCATCTTTATGTATTTACGGGTATATGCGATACTACTCGCATTAAGGATGTCACCAAGACATCATTAAGTTGAAACTATTTCCATTCTCACTCCGTGGAGAAGCAATGGAATGGTTTAAATCTCTCCTTCCGAATCTATCCAAACTTGGGCCCACTTGAAAGTCAATTTTTAGCCCAAGATTTCCCTCCGTCTAAGACAAATTCAATGTCTTAACGAGATCTCAAATTTTCATCAACTGAGTGATGAATCTTTCTTTGAAGCATGGAAGCGCTTCAAAATTTTGTTGAATAAATGTCCCCATCATGGAATGGATTTGCGTAGGAAGGTCCATACTTTCTTCATGATCTAAACGAGTCCACAAAAGGGATGGTCAACTCTCATCCTGGAGGAGTCTTCTTGAAGAAAACCCCACGACAAGGGTGGGATTTATTTGAAGATATAGCTAGGTACAACTATGCACCTACGTATCAATCACCAACGGTCCCTCTTTGTACCCAAAATCGAAGAAGTCAACAACTGAATCATGGTCAAATGATTGCGACCTGCAGCTCAACTTTCTTTGCTTTGACCATGACTAAAAATCAAAATCAACCTCTCTCCAACGTAATGCACAAGTATTCTCATGTGATAATTGTTATCGACCGGTCACATCGGTGACCATTGTCAATACATTCCCACCCACGGCTTTCAAGCCAATGCCGCCAACAAACGAGGCGGTATGATTACGTGAACCGCTATACCTGTGGGCTTAGAGGTCACATTTCTACAACATGCCCCTTGAATGGTGGACATGAGAGAAACAATTCTTACCGCCAAAGAACACCGAGATTTTCGAACCGAAATAACTCTCAAGGTCAAAACTACAACCAGAATAGAAATTATGGTTATGACCAAAACCGCGCTCAAAACTCGGGACAGAATACCTCTCGCAATGCCTACTACCAGAACCCCACCTCGAGTCAAAGTTCAAATTCTCAACCAAAAACTAATCAAAACTCGCAGCAAAACCGCCCTAATCAGGACTCATCCACTTATGGCACTGCCCCTACAAGGGCAGAGTATGAAGAGCAGCAGAGGACGATGAAGAACTTAGAAAGACAATTAGGGCACTAGGTTTAACAATTGGTCGCCAGACCTCAAGGTCGGCTACCAAGTTTCTGAGAAAAAACCCTAAAAGTGATCATGCAAACCAAGTGAAGCAAGAACAAACCACTGCTTCGAGCTCACGCCCATTACTTCCTATGGACAAGAGGAGTCCAATGCTATGAATTTGAGGTCCGGTACACAATTGCAACAACCTAGTTATAGACGAACCGTGGAAGCGAGTAAACCCTCCTACCCTTGATTCGGTAGGAGGGAAGATTCATGATCCACGACTTGGATGAGTGAAAGACGAAAATGAGATCGAGGCTGGAGAAGGATCTCGGGTGAGTGAGAACCGAATTAATGAACCTGAGAGAGTCACTCAGGCAGAGGATCCCCTGACGGGTAAAAAGACCGAAAAAGTGTTAAGGTGGAAAGATCTTGAAGACAAAGTCAGCATTTGAGCTTCCTCCACTAAGAAAGTATTCTCCGAAGACGAATCAATAAGCTCCGTTCCTACCAAGGAAGCACAACATCCCTTATCTCAAGACAAGAAGTATGACAAAGTACTCAACCTATTAAGAAACACCCAAGTAAATTTGCCTTATCCGAGGTATTGGTTGAGATGCCTAAATACGCCAAGTTCGTGAAGGATGTTGTTTCATCGAAGAAAAAATTGGGGAAATGGAGAAAAGATTGGGAGAAGAATGCTCCGCTATTGCCGACGGAGGAATTCTGAAAAGCGCAAATGATCCCGAAAATTTGTCTTAACTCTAAAAATCAAGGAGTTAAGCTTCCCAAACTCTCTGTGTGATTTAGAGCATCCATTAGTTTGATGTCTCTATCTCATCTGCAAAGAGATCGCACCTTGACCATCTATTGGAACCTACATCCATAAGCATCCAACTTGCGTATAGATCTTTCAAGAGAGCCAACGGAGTGCTTCGAGACCTTCTGGTCCAAGTAGACAAATTCACATTTCCTGTTGATTGGTATGTCTTAGACACTAAAGAAGAAGATACCCCCCTCCTCCTAGGACGACCCTTCCTATCTACTGCTAGAGCCACTATAGATTGCGATCACAGATTTGTCACCTTACGTGTTGGAGATGAGGAAATGCACGCTACAGCCAGTTAAAAGCCCTTAGATCACCTTCAAAAACCCCTACGGCTTTGTGCTTGAAACGTTAGATGATTTCACAGACTACACCCTAGGACAGGCTAGAGGCCTTTATGGAGAAGACCTTCTTTCAAGAGGACTTAGTGCTCTCTGAAAGAACTCTCTCTCCTCGGAAGAAGTAGACTTGCTTGAGGCAAGAGTTTTTGACCCTATCACCAAGGAGGATCTAAAACAGGGGGAATCCAAGACCACTTAGAGGAACCGCTGAGAGACCTTGTTCTCAAACCGCTACCTCAACATTTGAAGTATATCTTCTTGAGAGAAGGTGAGCGCTTACCTCTAATTATCTCATCTAAACTATCAGTGGAAGAAGAAGCTTGAATTAACCAAGTTCTAAAGAAAAATCGAGAGCTTTCGGTTTGCGATAGAAGATATAAGAGGCATCTCACCCGACATATGTATGCATAAAATAAGAATCAAGAAGAGAAGCGCGAAGCGTATAAGACAACCACAGAGACGTTTAAACCCACACATGCGAGGCGCAAAGGGTGAAGAAAGAGATCATTAAGCTATTAGATATGGGGATCATTTATGCGATAGCGACGATGATTGATCGGGTCTCCCCACTCAAGTTGTACCAAAAAAGGAGGCATTACAATCGAAAAAGAATGACAAAGGTGAAGAGGTGGTCATCGATTAGTCATTGGGTACAGAGTCCAGATAGACTATAGGAAGCTAAACGAGGTAACTTTAAAAGATCATTTCCCACTCCCGTTTATAGACCAAATGTTGGAACGTTTGGCGGGGCATGAATTCTATTGTTTTCAGACGGTTACTCAGGTTACTTCCAAATCCCTATTGACCCCGAAGATCAAGAGAAACAACCTTCACCTCGCCTTTATGGTACTTTCGCCATATAAGCGAATGCCCTTTGACTTTGTAATGCACCACCCACATTTCAAAGATGTATGCTAGCTATCTTTGATGGGCTTGCAGAGAAGTGCATGGAGGTGTTCATGGACGACTTCTCGGTATTTGGCACATCATTTATGGACTGCCTTAAAAATCTAGATGAAATCTTTGCAGAGGTGTGTAGAGAAGAATTTGATTCTCAATCGGGAAAAGTGCCATCGATGGTAACCGAAGGAATTGTTTTAGGTCACAAGATCTCCGCTAAAGGCATAGAGGTTGATAAAGCTAAGGTAGAGACTATTGAAAAGATGAATTACCCAGAACACGAAGGAAGTAAAAGCTTCCTTGGTCATGTGGGTTTCTACAGAGATTCATAAAAGATTTTTCAAAAATATCGAAACCTTTATCAACTTTATCAAGGATGACGTCACCTTCAATTTCGATAATGACCATCAAAGTTGCCTTCAAAGAGCTTAAACAGCGTTTGACCTCTCGCCTCTATCCTCGATCTCTCCGGATTGGAACATACCATTCGAATCGATGTGTGACGCCCCAATTACGCTGTGGGTGTCAGTATTAGGACAAAGGATTAATGGTAAGTTCCAACCTATTTCCTACGCAAGCCATACCTTGAATCCAAATTTCTGCCGAATTACACCACTACGGAAAAGGAACTGTTAGCGCTTGTGTTTTCTATGGATAAGTTCATGCACTATTTGCTTGGTGCCAAGGTGATTGTATGGGTCGATCATGCGACTCTGCGTTATTTGATGAACAAGAAGGATGCTAAACCGAGATCGCTAAGATGGATTCTTACACTTCAAGAATTCGATGTTCACATCAAGGACATAAGGGTAGTGAGAACACCGTAGCGGACCATATTTCGAGAGTACTACCAGATGTTGAGGAAGATCCTTTGGACATTGATCTTTATTATCCCTTCGAGTGTCATGAATATGGATGTCCATAACCCCGATCCCCTTGGTATGCCTCGATTGTCAATTACCTTCACTCCAAATTTATTTGAATCCCGAATTTTCCTACCAGGAGAAGAAGAAGTTCTTCTCGATTTGAAGTACTACGTCTGGAAGAACCATATCTATTCAAGATCTGCAAGGATGGGTTACTCCGCCGGTGTGTACCGAATGTGAGCAACGGGATATTATTGAGCAATGTCATAGTAAGCCCCATCTGGCGGTCATTTTAGTGCATGGAAGACCGTTGCCAAAATTTTTCAATGCGGTTTCTACTGGCCCAGGATTTTTAAAGATACGGAAGCCTTCTGCAAAGGCTGTGATAGATGCCAGAGAACCGGTACTTTGACCAGGCGATATGATATGCCACTTCAACCCATATTGGAATGTGAAGTGTTTGACGTATGGGGCATAGACTTTATGGGACCATTTCCATCTTCATGCGGAAATAAATACATTCTGGTCTGTGTAGACTATGTCTCTAAATGGGTAGAGGCTGTCGCAACTCCACTGAATGATCATAAAACAGTCATGAAATTTCTGAAGAAAAACATTTTTACGAGGTTTGGTTTTACCTCTAGAGCCTCGATCGATGAAGGTTCACACTTCATTAATAAACCCCTGGATAGCCTGTTAGCTAAGTATGGTGTTAAGCATAAGAGTGGCACACCATATCACCCTATGACCAGTGGGCAAGTTGAGCGTAGTAATCAGAGCGTCAAGAAAATCCTCGAGAAAACAGTCAACTCGCATCGTAAAGATTGGAGTCCAAATCGGATGATGTCTTGTGGGCTTACCGGACCGCATACAAAAACCCCTATGGGTACATCACCATACCAAATGGTTTATGGAAAGCCCATCATTTGCCTGTAGAGTTAGAGCATAGAGCCTATTGGGCAATTAAGTTCCTAAACTTCGACTCCCAAGCTTGCGGAGAGAACGTAGCTCCAGCAGAGATACATGAATTAGACGAGTTCAGGCTCAAGCTTATGAGAGTTCACGGATCGACAAGGAAAGGATGAAATTACTTCATGATAAAAGATAAAGAAAAGAGAGTTTCATGCGCGTAGCCGATCTTGTTATACAATACCAGTGCATCTTTTCCGGAAAGCTAAGGACGCGTTGGTCCGGTCCATTTGAGATCCTATCTGCTTTTCCTAGCGGCGTTTTAGAATCGAGGGGATTGGCGATCGGCCTTTCAAGGTCAACGGTCAACGATGCAAACACTACATTGGCCAACCAAGGAATCACCGAGGTAGTTAAATTCCTTGATTTGTTAAGTTGTACCACTTCGAGTCGATGATCGCGATGAGTTCTCCCAGGACCTATTCTCCGATAATGGCACCAATCACCAGTTGAAATTTTTGCCGGAAGTGGGACATGGAACAATCTTTGGAAAGAAATGGATTTGAAGAAGCATAAAGTACGAAAGATCTCTCGATCAGACGAGAAGATCAGCGAGCTGGAAAAATGGTTGGGGCGAATCCCGTGCCTCAGCTTCTTTGTTTTTGTAGACCCAATGTTGTTAAGAATTCTGTTCCTGAGATGACCGGCAGGAAGCCAAAGTGTCCCGACCCGGGTTAGACCTGAATTGAATGTCGAGCTAACGACATAAACCAAAAGCGCTACTAGGAGGCATCCTAGATATCAAATCTTGTTTTAGTTTTTCTTAGTTCGTTTTGCTTCCGTATGTTATTTTAGTTAGTTTTACTAAGCTTTTATGTGTCTATCTGTCAGTTTTTGCTTTCTAGTTATGGATCTTCACGGAGTTCGCTTCGAGGAGTTTCCGCTCATTAGTCGGATTCACTGATCACGATAGATGATGGACCAGGAGGCACTATAATTCTTCATGTAGATTTTGATATTAGTACTCGTGTTAAGACCATCACATACGTTATCATTGTTCCACCTTGTTCGGGAGGCGGCGATTTCACGATCGAGGAGTTCTGAAAGCTATAGGGCGTCCGTACACAATACTTAATGATTCTATCTTGTGGTTGGATTTGGCACTGGTGCTGCGGGCTGAGCATTTCAGAGGTGCTGAGGTAGCTGGTGAGGATTGGTGTTTGCAGGATGAGTTCGATTTTCCTCCGGCTATCGACATGCTTCGACGTCTCATTCGCATAGTGGACTGGGACGAGATCTACGCAGACCCGTGACCTCTTAGTTAGTTTTACCTCCGTCGAGCCCCGACGTTAAACAAAAGCGCTTCGTGGGAGGCAACCCACTGTTCTCTATTTGTTTTATGTCCTAGAAATTCTACGTACTTCGTTTGATTTTTACTTGTATATTTTTTTAAGCTTTATTTAAGTTTAATAAGAGATGAAATTTTGAACTTGAATTGTATGGAAATTTTATGATTTTTGCATTCAAAGCCTCACTGGGCCTTTCGTCCACGATATGGACGCCCGTCCAAAGATGACTAATTTTCGTACGAGCGTTCACTAGATTGGGCGCCGTCCGATAATCTCCTCCAATCAGACGTGATTCAAAATATCAGACGAGCGTCTACTAAATTGGACGCCCGTCCGGTTCATCTAATTTCCCAGTGGACGCCCGTCCGCTGAGTTGGACGAGCGTCCATATTCTGTCTATATATACCCCTCCTTCACATGAACTTTCACTTTCGAAATTTTAAAAGCAAACAAACGGTTGCTCTCCTCCTTTGGCTCTAAATTCATCAATTCTTGACCAAATCGAAGCGATTCAAAGTGCTACAGCCGCTTTTCACCCTCTCTCTTTGATTCTCACAACCGAATCCTCCAACGCACGATATTATTGGCGAATCAGACCCTATTGCAGTCCGACTTTTCAGAGGAAAAATTTCGATTTTGGGCGATATTTTTGCGTTGTTTGGATCGATTTTCACCTCAATCAACATCTACTCATCCTACTTGGTAAGTTCCTAACAACTTTTCTGGGTTTAATTCACGTTTTTGGCAAGTTCGATCTTTGGGTCGGCTCGCTCACTTGAACACCATCTTAATTCGTCTCTTTTTACTTTTTCTTTTGATCATGTTATGGTGGTATGGTGTGTGATGGATGATGAATGGGTTGTTGGGTGATGATTGTGGTTCGGTTGGTTTGAAATCCCGCTTTGGATGATAAACGGGTAACCCTTGTTGCTGTGAATCGTTTGGTTTAAATATTTAGGTCAATATGGTGAAGAAAGCAGTCATTAAGCGAGGCCTGGTAAAGAGAAAGTTGTCGAATCGGGTAAACGTAACGCGTTTAGATGATGACCCTTCCGATTTAGACCCTAACCGAGGTGTGAGTATTCGGGAGGCGACCCCCTGTGAGCCACCCAAACTAGGGCAACCTTAAGAGATGAATCCACTTCGGACTCTGAGACGGACGATGATACTCCTTTAGTACGGAGGCCTAGGGTCAATCAGGGGGAAGCACCTTCTAGAGCTGAGGCTACGGAGGACACACCTGTGCACGAAGAGACTGAAACTAGGCCAGAAAACCCTAGAAAGAGAGTGAGGCCGGCGGTGCCTATACCTTTGCCTCGTAGATTTGTCAATCCAAAAGCACACGAGGTCTACACAAAACACTACTTTGCAAGAAATATGTTGATCGAAAGAGCGTTGGTGGAAACAAATGTGGATCCTCTTTTGTGCATTTGTTGAAGGATAAGCAATGGGGCGCTTTGATGAAAATCCCGGCGACTCCGTTAATGATTCTTTGGTTAGAGAATTTTATGCCAACTTTTGAAAACCAACTTGATACGGGTGTGGTAATGGTGAGGGGTGTCAAGGTTCCGTTCGCCCCAAGTCATTAATGCAAAGTATGGTTTGGCGGCTTTGAGGATTGGATTATAAAGACGAGATTAAGCGGAGGCGGGATGCGGGACAAGACCCGTTGGAGGAGTTGAGGTTGACGGTTTGCCCCGATGTTGCATGGACACTTAGGCCAGGCGCGATAGGAAGGAATTAGTTACTACGGCCTGGTCCGAGGATTGGAGAGTTTATTGCCGTTTCATCCAGAGTCGTTTACTACCGAAGAATAATTTGACGACTTTCACATCGGCGACCTTGGGATGATGTATGCTTTGGTTTTCAAGTTAAATGTGGATGTTGGCGAGCAATTTATGATGAGTTGGTGTTTAGTCAAAAGAATTACAAGCGCGCAGCTTTGATTGTACCCCATTTGATTCATCGATATGCAAATGATGCCGAGTACCGAGTATAGCGGGATCACAAGCCTAAGAACCCGAGAGGTATTCAGAGAGAGAAAGCTCCGTCTACGGTTGAGGCCGAGGTCGCTCCGTTCGAGCCTGGTTCCACTTCAAAGACCACCTCCGGTTCCCTCCTTGTCTAGTTTATCTCCTGCGGAGAGGGCTCGGTCTGACATGGCCAATGATCTACGAGATTGGATGACTGATATCCGAGCCTTGAAGAACATGATGTGCGTCTTTGAAGTGCATTGTAGAGGGCAAGAAACCGAGGGATATGCAGATTTTCAAGGAGAGTGATACGAGTTCGTCTTTTCCGATCGATCGAAAGCGTGTTATTGCCGATGTGCTTGAGGCGGAGAAAGAGCGATGATGAGGAGGTTGCGGAGGAGAGACCTCACTGGGTCAAGCTCTTGCCCGGTCACACACCTGCACCTTCATCGACGACGCGTCACGGGCTGCTGTACCCTCCATCGACCCTACTACTGCTGCTGATTCTGCTGTTCCTCCTCCGGCTGAGCCTACTCCGGGCCTTTCTTGAGCTTTATCTCTTATTTTTCTGATTTCATGTTGCACTTTCATGATACTGTACTTTTCATTTTCTACGTTTACGGATCATGTAAGCCATAAGGCATCCCGACATTCTGCTTTTGATTTGTATCAACTTTATGATCAACTGCTTTGTATGCTTACCGATGGTTCTTTTGTCTATTCGATTTCGATTTATTACCATTTTCATTGTTGCGATATTATACCCCATTGTTCCCCGAGATATTTCTCGGTTTCTCGAGTAGTGCAGATCTAGTTTTGTCGAGCTCTCGGTTGAGTTCGATTTGGACGTTGTTTCCGACACTTTTGCGGGCGTTGTTCTTTCATGCTCCGGCCCGACCAACATCTCGATTTCTACGCGCAAATAGCTAAGTTCCTTCCTTCTTTACTTTCTGCACACATGAGGCATGTTGAACTTTTAAGTGTGGGGAGGATTAGTCGGTATGTATCATACATTTGCTTACATGATATTATTTCTATGCTAAAATGAGCTAAATTTTCAAAAATTTTGTTTTGTCCCGAGTAGTAGGCAATACACGTTTTGTTCGGATTGTTATATTCATTGATCTTTGTATGCCGTATACTCCGTAAGTTAGTTGTTTCACCCGATATTATTTTCCACGAGCCATAGTGAATGATGAGCTACATTATAAAGTTATACCCGTTTTGGATTAGTAGTTTTGATTTTCTAATAAGTCATGTGCTTAGTGCTACGTATATATATCGTGAGATTTATGATAGTTTGTATTTAGAGTTAAAGTATGAGATCTCGTGAATATCTAGACGTTTGAATGTGATAAGTAACACGTAGCTATTGTCAAAGTGAAAAAGTTGAATTAATAAGTTAAAAGGGTGTGTGTCGGAAGCTAGTCGATGATTTGAGTGCGGTAGGGTATACCCCGTATGTCCTATTCCACTATGATGACCAAAAGCTCACGACGATCAGGTTTATAAATTGCCTTATGATTGGAGTAAGGTAGGGATTATCTTGAAATGTCCTATTCTCGCTGATGAGGCAAAAGCTTATTACGATGTGTGTTAGAAAAGTGTGAAAAAGTGAAAATATTGAAATATATTATTATGAATTAGTAACGACTTAGTTATCGTCGACCTTATCCCCAGTATAAACTGAAGGATATGATGTAGGGATTATCCTCTGAGTATTTCAGAAAGGCCCTAGATTCATACGATCATTCTTTTCGGGATATGTCACGTCCATTAGGTGCATCTTATGAGTGTCATTTATTGCTAGTCCACGAGGGGGTATTAGCTAGTTTTGCTTTGAGTTTTTCAAGTTTGGATTTAGTGGAAGTTTTCTATGGCTATGCACACACACGATGGTGAACTTCTAATTTAGTGGCTATGTGGTATATGTGTTGAGGTGTCTATATTCTTTCCGAGCCTTTATCTTGTTTTGTTTTGCTCGGGACGAGCAAAAGCTAAGTGTGGGGGAGTTGTTAAGGGTGAATTTACGTACTTTATAACGCTATATTTTATAATGTTTTCCCCGACATTCGTATTTATCGCATGGAAATCACGTGTTTAAATGGAATATTGGGCAAATGACGTGGCTAAGGAGTTATTCGCAAAGTTGATGGATTTGTATGTTTTAATTATGATTTTTATGATTATTAGAATTGTGTTACGCTTTGCGGTGTTTTTGATGTGATGTAGATACATGTTGGAGGCTAAATTGATGATCAATGTTGATATAATTCGAGCTAAACCGAGATAAAGATGGAGGAGAAGAGACAAGAATCAAGAAATCGGAATTCAGTCATCTTGGACTGGCGTCCAGGTCCCGTCCAGTGGACGAGCGTTTAAAGCATTGGACGAGCGTCCAGGAGTAGATGTGACATTCAGCAAGTTTGGACGCAGTTTGGACGCTGGGTCAGACGAACGTTTGAGGAAAGCTCAGCCCGATTCGAAGTTCATTATAGAGCGAGGCGGCGTTGTAAGAATGGACGGGCGTCCGACCGCCGACTGAAGCACAACCGACTTAGTTTTGACCTAGCCGTCTTAGTTCATCTATATATAACAGCTTGTATCAAACCCTAAGGAGGGCACCACAGAACATATAGTCGATTTTCATAAAAAACAGCAGCAGTTTGTCTTTTTCTTTTGGTTTTCGAACACAATAAAACAGTCTTTTGATTTCAAAGTTACTATGAGTAGCTAAACTCCTGGGTTGGACGAACGGGTGAAGCAATTCAAGTGGCGTTCTGGTTTTCTTATTTCTCTGCGGTTTATTTCGACAAAGGTTAGATTTATATTGCGTTTATTTCGTGCTTGACATCGATAGATAAAGCTTGTGATATTCGTTTAACGATAGTTGAATGATACCTAGATCCCCGCAATAATAATCAGATTAATTAATTTGTTGAGGAACGAAAGTTATCAAATTGTTAATCTAAATAATAGGTTCGAAAGAATTTATGCCTATCGTGCTTGAAGAATCAATCTTTGATAAAAGTTGATAAACAAATTATCTAAGATATTAGTAATTTGCGTTTAGGATAGGTTAATTTTGACCTTGGTTGATTTGCATGCGTAGGAAATTAGGAGCCTGTGCGATTATCTTGAATTGTGGATCTTTGTTCGTCTGCCTTTTTCTCCCCATTATTTGATAAACTTAAAAATCATTAGCTTAAACTTAAAAACGCATTAAACCTCACGTTCCTCGTGGGATCGACCCGGCATAACCGCTTTACTACAAGCTTTGCACTTGGAGCGACTAACCGGATTTTTATTACTTGTCTTTTTGTTTCCTTTACAAAAATCCATCACAAGAAGGGGTCATTGAACTTCTACATTGCAGAAGTGAAGATCAACTGGCTAATATTATCACTAAATGACTGAAGTTGGATAAGTTTTTGAAGCTCAGAGACAAGTTGGGAATGTGTGAAGTAATCTGAACCGGCAGCTCAGATTAAGGGAAGGAATGTTGGAAGTATTATGTTAATTAAGTTTTCTATTACCTATATGTCACTCAAGTTATTTCCCATTTTCACATGTTTTCCCATTACTAAAGTAGTTATTGTTGGTTTGAAACCATGATCCCATTTTCCTCTTTTATAGGAAGTGACTTAGTGTTTAGCTTTCTACTAGATGTATTTATATCCCACTCTATCAATGAAAACTTTAAGTTTTTTCAAAAACTATCTCTTTTAAAAGGTTATCAATTTCGTTGTTTATGCCGTAGTAATATTTAACCATCAACTGTGCATTTTATTTCTTTGGTTTCATTTGACATGTCTTTTGTTTATCTAATAGGAAAAAAACATGAAATTTTGATAATTATGTCGTCAAGGAGATACATGAACAATACGGAAATAAATATCCAGAATATATTAGCAGTCTCTGGAAAAAAAAATCATGTAGTTATCCACAGACTAGGTACCCTAATCATGTCGACAAGCACTTCGATTGCATGAATGCATTTTTTTAGAAACGAGCCATTTTATTCGATCAATCATGGGATCATCCCTTAAAAATTATAGACATGGATAAGACTAGTTCATCCAAGATTAACAATAATCACACCAAGCTAAACGCAGATTACACACTCTACTAACAATCTTGGATATCAAAACATGCATTGGGGGCATCTCAGCATCATTGCCATGGTGAAGTTGGTTTCTTCAATACCATAAACTATATACCGTTTCACGAAAGAGGTAAGGCCGATCCTTGTTGTCTCTTTGCTTCTGTACATTGTCTGCGATCCAGTCTTTGATATTATCTGGAGAGAAAAACTGCGTCCAGAGCTCATGTGGGACTAGATATTTCCAGATGTGTTGTGCAGTAGCACAATCTCTTAAACATGTACATTCGTTTCAGCAGCTTACTGGCATTGGGGGCAGTCAGAGGAAGAGCACACATGCCTGTTATAGAGGAATTCCATAGTGGGTAATGCATTATGTGTAGCCTGCCAGAGGAGAAAATTCAGACGAGTGGGTCCCTGCAATTTTCATTTCACCTTCCACGGCTCCTCAGAAGGAGTGCTAGTAGTCGAAATAAGAGCTTTATAATTTGTTGCAATGAGAATACTTGTAATTGAAGTTTATGTCCGGATGTTGCCATCCTCAGTGGCAAACTCTTGCTTAAGGATGCTAGCTGCATAGCAAATGTTTTCCAGGTTTAGGAATTTGTGGTTTTAGGTGGTTCAAAGGGACTGCCATATCTCATTAGCAGTACCTTGATCCGTAAGGAGTGAATGCATTTTTTTTCTTAATAAACATGAATGCAGTTTAATTATATGTAAAATTAGCGATGAAAAAAACCTCAACTAAACATTCCTAGTTCATAGCTCGTCAATGTTATAATTCTTCAATTAGTTTATAATGCTAATTGAGTTCTTAAAAATGAAAAACTTAGGCTGCGTTTGTTTTGGGTTGGTTTTAGAGAAATTGAAATAAAATAGTGTAATGAATAAAATAATGATAAAAATATAATATAATAAATAAATTGAAATGGTGAGAGATGCAATAAATTAACGGTTTAATCCAATTTCTTTTCCGTGATTGTGATTTCGATGTCAGTAATTAATACTATTATTGAATTACTAGATTTTCAATTTTGAACCAAATCCTTCCGAGCTATACTAAGTCTTGTATTGATTTTGAAATTTGATGATAGCTATACTAATTTTGCAAGACACCACACAACAGCAACAAAAAGAAAGAAAGAAGAACAAACAACAACAACAAAGAGCAGAGAGCTAAAGCTTTCTAATTTGCTGCAAGATGATGAAAGAGAATCGTGTGGATTTTTTCTTGGTTTGGGAAGGAAAATAGTTGGGAATTCACTTTGGAGTTAATAGGAGAAACCTCAGAGACGTGAGGAATTATTAAAATCCCTAATTCAAATGAGTCTGAAGATTGCTGCCGACAAGAAGAAAAAAACCACTGAAGATTAATTCGATCAATTTGAAAAGTTCAATTTAACACAATGGGTTTATCTGGCTATGTGGGGTTGTGTTGGGAGAACCCGCCAGAACCTCCCCGGACCCTAAACCCGCGATTTTCCAGCAAGGTCGCATTTTTTTTAATTTTAAAAATCCTGAATGGAGGAAATCGGAGGTGTAATATGGAGGAAGGAAGAAGAAGATAGACAGAATCGGGTGGACGATGTGGTGGTAATGGAGGAAGGAAGGAAGAAGGAGATGGGGGCTTGTTTGTCTTTTACCGTGTTTTAAAAGATGGAGACTGTTTAACCCAGAATTTGTTGGAAAAAAGGTTGTCTAGCCAAATTTCTCCTCTCCTATAAGTATAATATAAAATATCATCATCATGAATCTTGAAACAAACATTGGAGTACAATACAAGAACCAAAATGAAGAGCTTAGAGAAGTCGTACACTTAGTCATGCTGCAAAACTCCATCTACAAACAACCCACATGGGATTGGCATTTTACACATCATCATCATCATTTATTCAAGGGATTGACCAACTGTCTGTAACTTTTAAGAACCATCAACTCCGACCTTCTCCTGTAAATTAACACTTTTGCATATTATCTTTTAATTTTATCTCTACTACTTTAATACTTATTTGGATAATTTCCAGCCGGTATGCTTCACCACATGTTGGTGTAATTTTGAATATCATATTATAACACCGCCGCCTAATTTTAATACCACCAACTATTCGATAAAGAAATAGGAGAGCATAACCTTAATGAGGGCAGGTGCGTGGTGCGGCCTGCAGGGAGGTTAGAGTTCGATTCGCGAGGGCGAATTATTCTTCTTGCTTGCGTAATAAAGGCAAGCCCAACGATTCTGAACTACTGGGGGATCCTGATTAACATTCTTCATTCATCCCGTGAGACAGAAAAATGGAGACTCTCATGGTTAGGGTTTAACCATTTAAGAAACAGGAATTCTACTTAGACAGAAATTCACAACATTCTGTCATACAAATACTTCAACCAGCATATAAACATGCTACTGAAAAAGTGAAAAAACTAACGAAATATAACACAGATGTAACTAAAACAGCCACACACATAATAATAATACATACATACATACATACCTACCTACATGCATACTACTGGGAAAAAAATTAGTGACATACAACAGATATGAGACATGTAATAAAAACAGCCCCAAAATATAATAATAATAATATAGTACTACCAGGGCAGTACCCGTGCATAAGTACAGGCACCCCTAAAATATGTAAACCACCAAAGAGATACCCATAGTGATTCAGGCACCGAAGAACTTTCACAAAAGCATCACTGAAAGTTAATCTTGTCCTTCTATTTTTTTATGATTTTTTTTCTTCTATTCTTTCGATGGACAAGATAGTGAACTGAATCTGTGAGCGATATATCATTCTTGAGAACACTCTAAACACTTTGTTTTTGTTCTATCTAGCTTTACATCCCTCTCTCAAAAAGAAAAAGAAATAAAAAGAAAAACCAACAAACTCCAATTACTAGTCTCTCTATATAACCCTCTAAATTTACTCCTCGCACGTTGGTAGGCATTAAATGCTAGAAGAACATCAAATCATGTGGACATTGTCACATACATACATACATACATCTTTTTAACTAAGGATAGAATGTGTTAGGAAATACTATAGTAGTTTTGCATTACTATTACTATTACTATTACTATTACTATAATACAAACGCAAGGCGAGCTTGCTCTAGTCTAGTTTGGTGACACTAGTTACGTAACGATTGCTAAGTGTAACCTAGGAGTACACACCGTGTCTTCTTCTTCTTCTTATGCTATATATATATATATATATATATATATATATATATATATATATATGACATGACAGCTAAATAAATGTAATTATATATGCTTAATTTGGATACTCAACACAAAAAAAAAAAAAGAACAAGGAAGGTAAAAGCTAGATGGAGAGTACAACTACAAAACTGTGCAAGTTCTAGCATCAACAATTGGCAACCGTCGACTAGATTCAGCTGTTGTAGTAGTGACATCAAGAGCCTCCCCTAGGGAAAGCCTGCGGTTTTTCCACAGTGCTTCAGCCGACCCCTTCATTCTCATCCCCTCTTCTTTTCTCTTCTCTTGCAACCTTAGTATTTCTCCATATCCACCTACGTGTGTTTTTGTAATACACCAAACCCGTAAATACCCAAACTATCTAGCCAAGGCCATCCATCAATCTATATATATATATATATATATATTTTTTTTTTTTTATCTTTTACGAGCCATACCTCTCGCAAGAGCCGTGACATCATGCCTACAGATTTTCCCCTCTGCATTCGTAGAATGAACAATAATTATACTACTACTATGAATTGAATAAATAAATGAATAAATAAGAAGGCAACCAACTTCTGGTAATAACCATTTTCAAAGTGTTGAATTACCATCTCTCCCAAAAGCTTAAGTTTATTATTACCATTTTCAAAGTGTTGAATTACCATCTCTCCCAAAAGCTTAAGTTTATTGGGGGAGGTAGATAATTAACATTTTATTTACTTCAACAGAAAGTAGCTACGTTACACACCTTCAGTTCCTAACTGTGGCATTTTAAGCAATTCCATAGCTTTTCTATAAAGTCCCTGCAAATCAAAACCAAAGAAAGCTGTCTGTAGGTTTCACATGTATAGATGAAATCCTCACCACCAGCCCTCGTCTCTTTATCATATCAAGAAAACCAGATGATAAGATTCAGAATGAGCACGTCTCTCACACAAATGCCAACCAAATCACAGAAAAGATCATGAATTCAAGTGCTACAATATGTTTTGTCGACAGAAAAAAGGCTCCTTTCATGTTTATCAGATCCTGAGTTATTACTAAAATGGCACCATGTTCAAAAGTACACATGCCACACAGAATTTACAATTATAGAAATTAATGCCTCAAGTTCATAGGATTAGAGTCACCGTCAATCTAACCTCTTGAAGCAAAAAGGAACTTGCTTGCTCCATTGTCGTCTTCAACCGGAACATGAGGGCAAGACAGGTTAAAACAACACCAACCTTCGGGTGTTGAGAGCCTAAATGTGGATGCACAGGATAAATGTATTTTAAAATCCCTCCATTATCTTAATGAAGGAAAGAAAAGAAACGAAAGAAAGAAAAAAAAACACTATATAACAAAACCACCAAATAGTTTACCAAAACATTCTTCAGCATTCTTAAGTGCTGCAGTCAGAATCTCCTCAGCATCACCAAAATTCCTACAATCACCACCTAGGAATTATGATACGGTCAATATGAAATATTAATCGAATATACATCTGGTCATTACCCTGTATGAGCCTCCAGCTGTCCTAAGCCACATAAAGATGCCAACAAAACTTCATCCTTGGACATGTTACAAGCTGCTATATGAAGGTCTTGAAAACCTTTGTCCTCTTTAATATCCTGAATCAGCTTCTGGTACAATGACTTCGCATTCGAAAAATTTGAATTCCATGAAGATATTCAGCATAAGAGAGAGCAAAGATTGCTGAGTACCATAAAATCAATTCAATGAACACACATACAAGTCTCTTTAGTAAAAATAAAAATAAATAAATAAATCCTTACCGCTGCAAACATCATGATCCTGAAATCCATGAAAGTTCGACTGCACTGCAGAAGATAAGTTCAGAAAACAAAGCACTTGATGTTACATACATATGAAATCGAGAATTGTGCTTGTGCTAAAATACATCAAGGATTTGTGTTGTGCTTTTCTAAATTACAAATCGGAAAGAAAAACAAAATAATGCAGAGCCATACTGAAGCAAAAACTACACTTTAGAGCTCCACTTGAAGACTTTGAAAGTCATAGGGACTATTTTCTTTAACGGACAGCAGATGCAGTTCAAGTTTGCAGATTGTTTATGAGCTTGGATTATTAGAAACAAAACACCAGATCACTAAAGGTGTCTATATTCCTAAGACCTAGGCAATTTGTTGGCAGTCATAGTGGTAAGAGTGGTTAAGTTGGTGTTGGTGGATGAGGGAGATACTCACGTTACAAATCTGGATAGGCAGTTGTCAAAACATGATAAATAGGAGTGATGTTTGTATTTAAATTGCATTATTAAAAGTGTAAGATGTCTTATTAATGTGACAAGTGAGTGCAGGAATATAAGTTCTGTCTACTTAAATAAGACTCAAAAAAAATTATTTCATATTCGAAGTAGAAAGTTGCAAGTGAAACTGTATTTTAATTGATAAGTATAATAGCAAGCCAAAAAAACTAAAAAAAAAAAAAACCTAAGGGCTTCATCAAGAAGACAAGAACCTGCAACACACCTGATTCAAAATCACCCTTGACCAGGTTCACGAGACCTTTTAGTGCCTGCGAACGAACTATATGAGCTTCTATGTCATCCTTATCAACTTCTAGTGTGGTTGTCTCCATAATCTGATAACATTTTTCTGCAAGAACTGAAGCCGAATCAATCTGCATCATGAAATTTATAAGTAGATTTATTAACCAAGCCTTGAATCTCCTTTAAAAATATAGCAAGCTGATTTAAAATGCCACAACTCAGTGAAGGTTTCACCTTGTCCAGTTCTAAGTTGACTCCAACAAGAGCTTCTGTAGCAGCAACTGCAGCAAACACCACAGAATATACGTACAGAAATTTCATATCTAAAAAACTAAAAGCATTTTCAATAAATTAGCTGACCACATAAGCAACAATTACCTCTGATGCCAATATTAGAAAAGCTCAAATCTTGGATGCTCTGGAGCTTCTCAATTGCTTCTACAAACTTTCCACTGATAAGGAAAGCATTTGGGGAACAAGAAAAGGCAAGTCCCAATGAAAAAAAAATTAGAAATTTCAAATCTTTAATGCTTTGACAAAAATGCAGCAGCAAAGGTAAAAAAAAATAAAAAATTGATTACCTTTCGTATAACAAGGTAGACATGGCTAGTAAAACAGACCCTTTTGAATCATCATCAAACTGAGTAGAGCGGCACTGTTCCAATACCAACATAGCTTGGCCATAGGATTCATCTGCAGATAGTCATAACCCTTAGTCATGCACGAGCAACTGCATATAGGCAGTCGAAATTTCAAAAAATTCCTTATGTGTATGAGTGACTGGTAAATTGGAGAGTAATTGAAAGAGGCGTGACGTGAGGCCATATTGTGTTTATAAGCATGAGGGTAAGCGTACGTCGTTGGATGGCGAAAGGAATTAATAAGAGACAGAATTTCTCGAAAACAAAAAAATGAAAACCTGATCGTTGGGAACGGGCAAGAGAAAGGGCGTAGTTAATCATTTGAGTGGAAATAGGGTTGGGAGAGTTAACGGTATTATTGGGAATGGAAGTAGAGAGGAAGCTAAAAGGCGTGGAAGGAAGCGGTGCTGGTATCCGAAGCGGTGGCTTGAAAAGAGAAACATGATGGAAGACTGCCGGAAGCTTTACCGCCGCCGCCAAACGCATCATACTGGTGGTAGAAGGCAGTAGAGTGTAATGCTTATTTTCTACGGAGGATTGGATTCTTGTCGGAGAGACTGCACTGCAAATGACTACAAGGCTCACTGCTTCTTCTTTTGTCCCCAAGCGGAGCGCTGCGTTGAGGTGAGCGGCCTCTCAACCCTCAGCTGCACTGTTCTGTTCGATTCGATCCAATTTCATAAACAAAATGAACATGTTCGACCCAAATACACGTCAATTCATTCTTATCGAATAACATATGGCGTGAGTGTGATAATCGGTTTAAGAACGTTATTTTGCTACTAATTGGCATATTAATTCTCCGAAAACACCGTTAAAAATGTCATTCAATCTGCCATACTAATTGACACGGTGGTAGTAGCAATAATCAATGTCGATTGTATGATGATTAGCAATTGACGGATTGTATGACCACGATTATTATCGTTGTTGTCGCGATTGTCGATTAGTAGTCGCCAAATTGAAATGTCACTATTTTTGTATTTACGGTAAATTGATGTGGCGATTAGTAGTGTCGTTATCGATAATGATTTGTCATTTCTTGTCGTAGTGTCGATTAATTTGTGACAAATTATATGACACTATTTATATTCGTTCAATTAATCGATTAATGACAATTTATAGTGTCATTCTGAAACGTAGTAGTGACAAATTGAATGATACCTATTTATGTATTTTTCGATAAATCGATGTGACAATTAATAACGATATATTATATGGCCAGTTATTGTCACTCGTGTGTTTCAATTAATTAAATAACGAATCAACATGTTTTTAGTTTAAAAAAACATGTGACTTTGGAATTTACATCGGAAGGATACAAATAATATATCAAAATAAAGAGAACGAAAAATATTAATTATGATAAAAAATATTACAATTTGATATTAAATTAAAAGATACGGCTGATTAAAGATTTGCGTATGAGGGTTTTTTTATATTCTATTTAGAAAAACAATATCCATTTCCAAAAAAAATATTTCATTTGTATGCTGATGAACAGCCAACGTGGGTGGTTAGGTATATTTTTTATTTTTTCAGTTGCAAGTGGGGGTAAATTAATACTTATATTTGTCAAATTGTTCTTTTTAATAAATAAATTATAATGGTGTTCTTTTTGCTAATTTGTAAATATTTTTGTCATTTTTACTAAATATATATATTATAACACCTTTTCCTTTTTAAGAAATTATAATTTTTTTCATTTTACTTTTACCCGCTCCAAACAAACATGCCTAAAATCGCCATTTACCAAGAAAAAAAAAATCTTTTACTAAAACTTTTACAAGTTTTATATTTTGATTGATACCGGTATGATTTATTAAAATGGATATTTGTTTATAATAACTAGTTTGAACATTTAATGGATATTTAGGACACCCTTAAATCTTATTTATTTATAAAGACATATTTCATTTACTTTTCCAGTTTTATCCTTCACCGCATTTAATTCATTTTGGATCTGTACATAGAACGAGTGCGTACTGCTTCAATTTTCAGCAATGGCGTCTTTCTTCTAATCTTTTCTTTCTCTTGTTTCTTCTAATCTTTTTCTCCGCCATACATCATCAGGAATGGCGTCTCTCCCACCCCTACCACCACCAATGCTCCCACTCGATCTCCTCGGTTCCTTCTTCTCCGATTCAGTCTCTAATTCCGATCCCAATCCTCCTCTCAAACCTGAAATCATTAACTCTTGGGAGCTCATGGTTGGTCGGTTTCATCTCTTCACGTGGAAAAATGATTTGGTAAAACCTATCCACTTATTTATTGACAACTCATACTATGACCCACTTGCCTTTATTTTTTTTAAATTCAAACATTCACTTTAACAGAGCTTTGAGCCTGACGGAAAAGTATTGAACAGTTAGCCATTTTCCAAAAAAAACCTTCTCTCCTTTTCTGTTTAGTCCTCATCTCTTCATCTTCATTATCACCTTCTCTCCATCTTCAACATCTGGTTTCTCTGTTTTATTCTTACTTCTTCTTTTGCTTAGAATGTGTTTTTGGCTTCTTTTTTTTCCTTGGAAAAGGAAAAACCAAACTTTGATTTCTTTTGGAAAAACCATAAATGGAGTGATGTGGAATTCAATCAAGTGCAAAATGTTCGTTCATATAATGATAACAAAATCGAGGAGATTCAAGCTCAAAGAAGCAAATTTCAGAAGCAACACCTAGTGCCAAAAAATTACCACATCAAGACCAACATTGCAAATCAATACATATAAATATTGAACAAACCATCTAAAACTGCATCAATCCGCAAAAAATTCACAAAAGGCAAAACGAAATTCTAGAATTGTTCCATATTGCACGTCTATATTGATAGTTTTAAAAAGATCTAAAAAGACAAATTCCTTAAATCTAAAATGTTATATATATATATATATATATAAGTCTGGTTGACAGAAGGATGTATTTCAGATTCGTTTGTATATGAAAATAGGGGTGAAGGGAAAGAAAAAAATGCCAAAAAAACCTTCTAAGAAAAAGAAGAAGTGGAAGAAAAAAAGAGGGAATCCCTTCAAAAAAAAGAAAGAAAGAAGAGGGAAACCAGATGTTGAAGATGGAGAGAAAGGGATAATGAAGATGAAGAGATGGGGACTGAACAGGTTTTTTTGGAAGAGATGAAGAGATAAGGAGAGAAGGTTTTTTTTTGGAAACTGACCCACTGTTCAATACTTTTTCCGTCAGGCTCAAAGCTCCGTTAAAGTGAATGTTTGAATTAAAAATAAATAAAGGCAAGTAGGTCATAGTATGAGTTGTCAATAAATAAGTGGATAAGTTTTACCAAATCATTTTTCCACGTGGTAAAACGGATGCATAGTAAAATTTCTCAATTGCGGAAGGATTGGCAACATTTGGATCTCAAGAATCCAAAGCATTAGCTAAAGAAATTGCTTTAAGGTGGTTGGAACGTATGTTCTTTAACTGTAGCAATGCTCTTTTAAATTTTGAGAGGTCTACAAATAGCATGTCACTGCATAAATCGCTACAATAAGATGTCGCTATAATAGGATGTCACTGCATCACGGTGTCTCTGCATCGTGGTGTCAATGCATCACGGTGTCACTGCATAAAACACTGCATAAGGTGGGGTCACAGCATAAATCGTTGTAAATATTGTTGTGACTACATAAATCGTTGCATAATGTGTCACTGCATAAAACGATGTATAAGGTGGGTGGTGTCACTGCATAAACCGTTGTAAATGTTCTTGTCACCGCATAAATCGCTACAATAAGTTGTCGATGGATAATGTGTCACCACTGCATAATTATTCTACAATAAGATGTCACTGCATAAATCGCAATGATGAGATGTTACTACAATAAGATGCCACTGCATTCAGGTGTCATTTTATCGCGGTGTCTCTGCATCACGGTGTCACTGCATCATGTCGATTTTTATGAATCAAATTTCGATTTTTAGAAATTAATTCGAAATTATCAAATGAGATATCAGAATAAATAGGGCGAAAAAAATATGAATTATGGTGAAAGAATTACGATGACCGGAGTTTTAAATAATTATTTAATGAATCCCGATTAGCTCGCGAGGTACACAATTACTATATTTTAAAACTCGAGATCGGCTCGGTTATTCGAGTAGTTCGACTCGAGCTCGAACTCAACAAAACCAAATCGAGTCAAACTCTCTTACGAGTCAAGTACGAGTAGCTCATGAGTAGCCTTGATTTTATAAAGAAAATTTTGATTTTCAGAAATAATGTTGTATGAGCAAAAATAAAATGTCACTGCATCGCGTCAATTTTATGAAGAAAATTTCAATTTTCAAAAATAATGTTTTATGAGGAAAATCAAATGTCACTGCATCGCAACGATTTTATGAAGAAAATTTCGATTTTCAGAAATAATGTTGTATGAGCAAAAATCAAATGTCACTGCATAAATCGTTGCAAATGTTCTTGTCACTGCATAAATCGTTGCTAATGTTGATCGGCCTTTTCTAAGTGTCCAATCTCACCGGCAGTGTACCGGGTCAACTGTAGCCTAGAATTGGTGAGTCAAGGTCGTATCCCACAGGGAATGCAGTTGAGTACCAAAGTCGGTCTCATTCTGGTTAGTCAACACAAATATTGAACGTGGTGATTTGTCAGATCACCGGTTCTACAAACTAAATATACACAAAACAAAGATTTAAAACTATATAAAAGAGATAGCCGAGCTATGATCCAATCAACTACTCTAACCCTAACTCGTTTCCGGAAGTGTTTCGACAAACTTTAATGTTCTCGGCATCGTTGAAGGGTGTCGTCTCCTATTTCCAAAACTAAGCGCCAATTTCAACAACCTAGTTTCCTATGTCGAATTCAACGAATCCGGCCGACCGGATTTAAGCGACCCGACATGGTCTACGCTTACACATGAGGCGCTCGTTAACAACGATATAAACCTCACACACTGAAACCGAATCAACAACTCGGTCGGTTTTACACGGTGATCTAGAACCCTTTTCCCGTACTCCTCTCGCAAAATACATTTATAAAGGCGATACGTGTGACCACGATTATTGAGTGATCAGTTCAACAAAAGTCATTAGGCATAAGTTCTAGAACAAAAACAACATCGAGAATCTAACAATCAACACATCAAAACACTTCATCAACAAGCTAAGGATTCGATTTGAAGGCTATCACATAGCTTCGACTATATAACGGATTAGCTACTCATTATAATAAGCAAAATAAAAGAAATCAACAATCAAAGTTAACAAAGATCAAGATCAAAAAGCAAGAACAAGAAAGGAAATTGAAATACCGAATATATTATGCCGTAGATAGTGAATCTCGAGCGAAATCCCGTCAACAACGCGTCAAGCTATCTTGAGATCCAAATGGATTACAACGATCTACGACTAATCTAAGCTAATATACCTCTAAACCTAATCTAAGCTAGAAATATGAAGAAAAAACGGAAAAAGTGCGAGAAAAACAAGTTGGGGTGATGATAGATCGAAATGAGGGTGTATATATGGTGTTTTTCAGATCTGGACTCACAAAGTGGGCGCTGTCTTGACGGCGCCCGCTGTCGATTTTTTCTTCAAAAATTCTATCAAAGAATCGGCCTAGTGACACACCTTGATAAATCGATCGTAACTTTGTGTAGACCTCCGAATCGAGTGATTCAAGTTGCGTTGGAAAGCTGATTCAATTGTCTACAACTTTCATGAAGATTTCCAGCCCAAACAATGCCTCTAAGGTGGATCAAAATGCAGATCAGTGGAAGGTGTGGTTGTAGTACCAACACGTTTTGATCCGTTTGAACGTTTAAGCTTCGGGCACACGTTCCAATCCTCGTATCTCGCCTTCCGGACATCTCAAACACCTAAGTCCTGTAAAAAATCACACCAAATACCACACATAATCCCTACAGGACACTAGGGTGACCGAGAGTATAGTAAATTACACCGAAAAAGACCGAGAATCCCGGACTTTTCGCCCTAGGTCCCGAAATGATAACCAAGGTGTAAATTCATCAAAATAAAACCAAATGTCCCCGGAAACACATAAAATGAGGTATAAACGGGGTATAATCAAATAGTAAATGATAGTCAATTTGACTCCATCAACTACCTCTACTTAGCGCTTGCTCACCTAGAGCAAAAATAAGCGATCAAAAATAAAGATGGAGTCAACATTGCTATCATACATCAAGTCTATAAGAATCGAAATGGTAAAACACAAGTAACTGATATAAATCCATAAAACTCGAGCTCTACCTTGTATCGAGAAAAGAATGTGTGTGTGTGTGCGTATAAAGCTTCTTCGACATTTATCACCAACGACCGGTTTAGATTATAGATGTATAATGTACCGAGGTTACACCATAGGCTTATACTTCGTAAACATCTCCACTAATCGAGGTCAATCAAAGTCTAGTAGGGTCAGGCAGGACTTGAAGGGTTATAACGTTAGGCTAGGGTTGGGGCTAACGAAAGGGATATTTACGATAAAATAGTGTGGAAATATTACATATCAAATCAAATAGTATGTAATATTTATTTATCTAGTGTATACATTATTTGTACACTTTATTTGTAAAAGGACATATTAATTGTGGTACATATAAACAATTAATATGTCAAACTCTAGTTACATTATGTCATAGACATACTTTTACTTTTTACACATGCATGCTTGCCGCCCATCTAGTGGCCGCCCAAGCTAGCTAGTATCTCCCATCAAGTGTAACTATTTATACTTCTTCCATTTGATGAATAAACTAAGTTGAAGTTTACTCAAGTATTATTTACTTTCTCAAACTCTCTTCATGGTATCAGAGACTTAAACTCCTGAATCCGTTGCAAATTCTCAGTACCCTGCTGATTCAAGAATGTCTTCATTATCTGAAGCTTCCTCACCTCGATTGAGTCCCAGTTTGCCTCGTGATTTGAGGTCAGGGTCACTTCTTCTTCTTACACAAATCATAGACTTGATGGCAACAACTATTTGTTGTGGTCAAGGTCTATGAAAATGTACATCTCTGGGCAAGGTAAGATGGGATACCTGTCCGGCTCTAAACCTGCCCCTGCTGAAGATGACCCAGGATTTGAAGCATGGGATACTACTAATAATCAAGTCATGACCATTCTCACAAGATCAATGACAAAAGAGATTAGTGAGAACTTTATGATGTATGATCTGCAAAGGAGATCTGATAATGCCAGGATCTTTACTCCAAGAAAGACAAAACATCGAAGTGTATGAACTTGAAGCTCGGACTCAAAGCTGAGACAAGGAGATATGTATGTAACTCAATACTTCAACCAACTGTCTAGGGCATGGCAACACCTAGATATGTTGGAAACTCACCCTGGAATGATGTCGAGGATCTTTGCCTCTATAAGGACATTATTGAGAAAAGAGAGTATTCAAGTTTCTTCTGGGTGAATCCTACTCTTGATGATGTTAGGGAAGGATCATTGCCACAAAACCTCTCCCCGATCTCAAATCCATGTTTCTTGAAGTCAAACATGAGGAAAGCAGAGAAAAGTGATCTTCTTTGAACTCCTGCCGACAACCCTGTTGGTATCGGGAAGCCTCTTGAGGTTCTTGAGGCCGCCGGGAAGCCTCTTGATCGAATGGAAAGTTGTTCGTGAGCACCGCAAGCGCACAAATCACACCAAGGACACTTGTTTGAAAGCTACATGGCATGCCTAAATCCTCGAAGCCTACCAGGAAAGTCAGGCGGGCATGTCAATGAAGAGGAGAATGTTAACAAGTTGAATGCTCGGTTTGTCTTTGCATTCAAAGCTTTCATCACTCAACAAAAGAAGGTAGTCCTCTCTTGCAGACCACATTTACTCGAGGCTAGTGCGAGTAAATTCTACTCTTCATTAGTAATGAAACATGGATTGTTGATTACGGGGCCTCTCTCACATGACCTGCAATAAAAACCTCATAACTCACCTTATGCCATGTCATCAAATTCATAAAATTAAGGCTAACGATGGATCTATCTATCATGCAAAAGGTTTTGGAAATGTTAAACTCACTAATAAGATATGCCAAAAGGATGTCCTATTTGTTCCAAAATTAGATCGCAATCTCATATCATCAAGAAACTTGCAAAAGATTTGAATTGGATTTGTGTTTAATAAGAATCGAGTGCACTTTCAGGACCCTTCTTCACGAGGAAGTGATTGGGAGGCTAAACC